>MDKH01019105.1:0-46540 GCA_005239495.1 Nicotiana undulata | reverse complement strand
TTATTTGCTATGTGCAACCCATGTCCAACGTATAGGCGTGGTGACGAGTGCCTATGCGTTGCGATCAAGTATGCCCGCGAGTCAATTGTGATGAAATTTGCTATGTTCCTAATGCTCCCCGCACTATGAGTTAATTATGAATTAAAAGTGATACTTGATGTTGTTTCATGACGTGGAGAGTTATTGAGTTATTTGCTCCAGTTGAGGCTTACACTGTTGAAATTTAATTACTGATGCGAGGTTGGTTATAGCTGAGACCCTTGTCGGGCATTTGTGATGTTGTAAATGATGATTTCTCCTTGCCGGGACAATATCCATGTACTTGAGACTTTGTGTTGTTGAATTTCATATTATTGTTTCCTTGTGTTTTATTATTGTCGCACGAGGGGACATGCCATGTTGACTGAGTGATTTTTTTATTATATATGCACGAGGGGACATTCCGTGCCGAGTGACTGTGAGGTTATGCACGAGGGGACATGCCGTGCCTTTCCTGTTCATTATATGTTTGAGAAGCTATATTTCTGCCTTGTCTTTACGTTTCATTTATTACCTTGTACTGCTGTGCTAGCATACTGTTACCCTATCTCCCCAGCATGTTCTCCCCGTATCTGTCTTACTTGCTTATTTCTGTTGCCATTTTTCCTGCTATTATATAAAATTGCACAGGTACATATGTTGTGTTGGTCCTAGCCTCGTCACTACTTCGCCGAGGTTAGGCTCGACACTTACTCAGTACATGGGGTCGGTTGTACTGATGCTACACCTGCACTTCTTTATGTTGTGCAGACTACGCAGCCGGACCCGGAGATCACTGACGATCGGAGCATCTCATTCAGTCACACAGGAGACTCGAGGTAGACCCGCAGACGTTCGTGGGCCTTGGCGTCACCTTCTACTTTCCACTTTCAGCTCTGTCTTACTTTGTATTTCAAAGACAGTCTTATGTACTTATTTCAGACCTTTTTGTTTGTAGTAATCTCTTAGATAGTCCGTGAGTATATGACACCAGTTCTGGGGTTTGTTTATGGGTTTCATTTCGAAAGTGCTATGTTGTATTTTGGTTATTTTGTTAAACTTCATGTGGTGGGCCATCGAAGCCTTAGTTATCTAGTTCGTATTTGTTGTTAATGAGTTTTATTCAGTTCAAACGTTGGCTTGTCTAGCGGGTTCAACGTTAGACGCATTCATGGCCCGAAGGTGGGATTTCGGGTCGTGACATAAAGGTTCCGGCAATTGTGGTAGAAATTAAGGAAAACCCCAATTAAGGTATGTATGGCTAACTCTAATCTCCATAGGATTAACTTTTCGGTATTAAAATACCGGGTATGAGTCCCTTGCTTGATTCTATGAAGAATTGATAGTTTCAGTGCGTTAAGTTGGGAAACTCCAGTTTCCATATTGTTCTAAGTTGCTACCATGTCACTATGCTACTTGAAAATGTAAATTATGATTATCGTGCTCTTTTCTTTACTATGTGTACGAATCCTTATATGTTGGTTCTAGTTAATATGGAGGATGATTATATGAAATGGTTAAAGAAAGGAATGTAACACAAATTGTTAGATATGTCCAAGTGCCAAGATTTGTATGATAAATGATGGAAAAAGGAATGTGAAGCGAATAATTAAAATTGATATGGTTATGTCCCAAAGTGAGATGGCTTAGCTGATCGGGCCGAGATCGGACTCCATGTCGTACGCATGGTGGTATTGCATCGAAAATATGATATTGGTAATGTCTTACTATATCGAGTGAGATGGCTTAGCCGATCGGGCCTGAGATCGGACTCCGTGTGAAAACGACACGGTGGTAATATGAATTATGATGCTGATGATGTCTCACTTGGGATGGCTTAGCCGATCGGGCCGAGACCGAACTCCGTGTGAAAATGACACGGTGGTATTATAAAATTGTGGCACTTGGCTTTAAAGGACTACTATCCAAAAGATTGAATGACAGAATAAGAAACCATGGCGACTATGTGTTGTGTTTCCCCCTATTTTTGTGAATGGTTACTTGATGTCTCTAATTGCATTTCTACATGTTTGTTGTTTATTCTTTCTAGAGTAGAGTTTGTTCATACATACTAGTACTATTCGATGGTACTAACGTCCCTTTTGCCGGGGGCGCTACATCTTCTTATGGATGTAGGTGGCTCTGTAGATGGTAGTGTTGATCGTCGGTAGTGGTGCCTTCTCATCCTCCTTATAGTTGTTCTGGTGAGCCCCATTTCCTCTCGGGGTCGTATATAAAAATGTGTTTCTCTCCTTTTGTACATGTTGTTCTATTTTTGAGGTATTGCCGGGGCTTTGTCGCCGACGGAACCATGTTCATCTTCTTCATCTTAGAGGCTCCGTAGACACTCATGTGGGTCATGTATGTTGTTGGGTAGTTGTTGCGCTAACATGTAACTGTAATCCCATCCCATAAAGATTGTAATTAGCATGTATGTTTTGGAAGACCTAATTTTTGGATACCGGTGTATAAGAAAGAATGGATTATTATTATGAACATACGCTTTTGATTTATTTCCTGCTAACTCGGTGAACGATGTTATTGCATAATCATGGGGCGTAAATGAGATGGGTAGGAAAGATTAAACATGCTTGCTTGACCGAGTTCACTCGATTAAGCGTCGGTTGCGTCCCCCGAGGTTGAGGCGTGACACATAAATAGTTTACACATAATATCGCTTGACTGCATCTGAGTTGATTGGCTTTGGCCAGATTTCTCCGTCCATTTCTGCGAGTATGAGGGCTTCTCCTGTCAGTACTATGTGAACCATGTAAGGACCTTGCCAGTTGGCAGAGAATTTCCTTTGGCTTCATCTTGATGCAGAAAGATCTTTTTCAACACCAGTTGCCCCGGTGTGAACTTTCTCTGCTTGACTTTTTGTTGAAGGCTCTGGACATTCTATTCCGATAAAGTTATCTATGACATACCGCACTCATCCTCTTTCCGTGTATGAGGGCTAGCTACTCATAACGGCTCCTTATCTATTCTGCGTTGCTGAGCTCAGCTTCTTGTATGATTCTCAAGGAAGGAATCTCCACGTCGGCGGGAATAACAACTTCAGTACCATAAACCAGCAAACAGGGAGTTTCCCTGGTTGATGTGCGGACTGTGGTACGGTATCCCAGTAAAGCGAATGGTAGCTTCTCGTGCCATTGTTTGTGATTTTATACCATTTTCCTTAGTATCTTCTTGATGTTCTTATTGGCGGCTTCCACAACTCCATTCATTTGAGGTCTATATATTGTGGAATTCTTGTGTTTGATTTTGATAGTCTCGCACATGGCTTTCATCAGATCACTGTTGAGATTGGCAGCATTGTCAGTGATGATGGACTCTGGAACTCCGAACCAACAAAAAATCTAGTCGCAAATAAAATCCACAACGACCTTCTTAGTCATAACTTTGTAAGATGCGGCTTCAACCCATTTAGTGAAGTAGTCGATAGCCACTAAAATAAACCGATGCCCGTTTGAGCCGATGGGCTCTATTGGACCAATGACATCCATTCCCCAGGAGGCAAAGGGCCAAGGTGAGCTTGTTGCGTTAAGCTCGTTTGGTGGGACTTTTATCGTATTTGCATGTACTTGACATTGGTAGAACTTTTGAACATACCAGATGCAATCTGTCTCCATGGTCATCCAGAAATAGCTGGCCCTAAGTATCTTCTTGGAAAAGACAAAACCATTCATATGTGGGTTGCAGGTCCCGGCATGTATCTCCTCAAGCAACTTAGAAGCTTCTTTTGCATCGACACACCTTAACAGTCCCAGATCAGGAGTTCTTCTATATAGGGTTCCTCCACTGTGGAAGAAGTGATTGGACAATCTCCAAAGCGTGCATTTCTGAGTATGATTTTCATGCTCCGGGTATTCTCCTTTTGCAAAATACTCTTTGATGTGGTGGAACCAAGGCTTCCCGTGTGTTTCTTCTTCAACACGAGCACAATATGCCGACTGATTATGGATCCTTACTGGGATATGATCGATGAAGTTCTTGTCTAGATGTTGTATCATTGATGACAAAGTGGCCAATGCATCAGCAAACTCATTCTGAATCCTGGGAACATGCCTAAACTCTATCTTTGCGAATTTTTTCTTCAATTCCTGCACATGGTGCAGATATGGAAATATCTTGGAATTCTTGGTAGCCCATTCTCCTTGTACCTGGTGCACAAGCAAATATGTATCGCCGATTACTAGCATTTCCTAAATATTCATGTCAACGGCCATGTTGAGTCCTAGTAGGCAAGCTTCGTATTCTGCCATGTTGTTGGTACAGGGGAATATGAGTTTTGTAGACACCGGATAATGTTGGCCAATTTCTGATACCAAGACGGCTCTAATGCCCACTCCTTTGAAGTTCGACGCTCTGTCAAAGAACATTCTCCAAGCATCGTAGGCTTCAACAATGTCTTCTCCTACGAAAGATACCTCTTCATCGGGAAAATACGTTTTCAGAGGTTAGTATTCTCCTCCCAGAGGGTTTTCAGCAAGATGATCCGCCAATTCCTGCCCCTTGACTGCTTTTTGAGTTACATAAACAATGTCGAATTCACTCAACAAGATTTTCCACTTAGCCAGCTTTCCGATGGGAATGGGTTTCCGAAAGATATACTTCAAGGGATCCATCCTTGATATGAGATATGTTGTATAGGCACAGAAATAATGCCTCAGCTTCTGAGCTATCCAGTTCAGAGCGCAACAGGTACATTCCAGTAGAGAGTACCGCGATTCATATGGAGTAAACTTCTTACTCAGGTAGTAGATGGCCTGTTCTTTTCTCCCTGTCTCGTGGTGCTATCCCAGAACGCAGCCGAAAGCTCCATCTAGCACTGCAAGGTAGAGTAGCAGTGGCCTACCTGGCTCTGGCGGGACCAAGGCTGGTGGGGTTGATAAGTACTTCTTGATCTTGTCAAAAGCCTTCTGAAAATCCTCGGTACAACTAGTTGCAGCATCCTTCTTCAACATCTTGAAAATTGGCTCACATATTACTGTATACTGGGCTATGAAACGACTGATGTAATTAAGCCGTCCCAGAAAGCTCATCACATCTTTATTAATCTTTGGCAGTGGTAACTCCTGGATGGCCTTGACCTTTGATGGATCCAATTCGATTCCCCAGCAGCTGACGATGAACCCCAATAACTTCCCGACAGGAACCCTGAATGCACACTTTGCGGGGTTTAATTTCAGGTTGTACTTCCGCAGTCTATCAAAGAATTTCCTTAAGTACGCTATATGATCCGCGACCTTCTTGGATTTAATGATGACATCATCCACGTACACCTCTATCTCCTTATGTGTCATGTCATGAAAAATAGTAGTCATGGCCCTCATGTAGGTGGCCCCAGCGTTCTTTAGGCCGAACGACATCATCTTGTAACTGTACACCCCCCATGGTGTAATGAAAGCTATTTTCTCAGCGTCCTCCTCATCCATCCAGATCGGATGGTAACCGGTGAAAGAATCTACAAAGGATTGGAGTTCATGCTTAGCACAATTGTCGATTAAGATGCGTATGTTTGGAAGCGGGAAATCATCATTTCGGTTGGCTCTGTTGATATCCCTAAAATCGACGCAGACTCTAACTTTCCCATCCTTCTTCGGAACTGGCATGATGTTGGCTAGCCAAGTTGGATATTCGACTACCCTGAGGACCTTGGCCTTGATTTGCTTAGTAACCTCCTCCTTGATTTTCAGACTTATATCTGGCTTGAATTTAATGAGTTTCTGCTTCACTGGGGGACACATTGGGTTTGTGGGAAACTTGTGGGCCACAATGGATATACTTAATCTGATTTTATCTTCATATGACCATGCAAAGATGTCCTTATACTCTTTCAAGAACTGAGTGTACTCCTCTCTCTGACGGCGGCAAGTGAATGTTGATGCGGGTCTCCTTGACAGTTTCAGATCTCCCAAGTTAATTATCTCAGTTTCGTCCAGGTTGGACTTAGGCTTGTTCTCAAAATCCTCTACTTCTCTGACGATTTCCTCGGGTATGGTATCCTCTTCTTCTGAATCATTATCCTTTTGTTGCGTTGCCTCATTACATGTCACAGTTTCCGGTTCATCGATATAGGAAATAGTAATGTTGTATGGATAAATATACGAGAGAAAAGTGGTAATAATAAACATCAATTCATTGAAAGTGTCAAACAAATTTGATTTTCAATAATTTAAATAACGTTTTGGAACATCAGAAATATTATTTAAAACAAAATGCCAAAAAGGGAAATCATGATTTTTTTTCTTAGAAAACAAAATAAACCATGGTGTTCAGCCTTACTACCGTGGGACTCGTCGGGACCTCGATGGTCTAACAGTCCAGTTCTTGTGGAATGTTCCTCTCTCCACAGCTCGGATGGTAGGGCCTTCCTCCTCTTCCTCCTCAATAATTATGCAACAGTACGTATCATCATCCTCCATGAACAGGTTCCTTAATGCTTCATATGCTTCTTCCTCCTCTGATCCCCATATAATGTCGGCCTCATGGAAGGTCTGACTCAGGTGTGGCACGGGCTGCTCAAGTGGATAGTATGGACCATGCCACGGTGGTGACCAGTCTTGATATTCTTGCAGGTGTATTGGTATCCCAGCCCAAAAGTGGTACCATGGCGCTTTGGCTTTATTGGTTTGGAGATGCCCTGAAGATTTTTACCAAGCCCCTTATCGGGCTCGTACCCTTTCTATGCCAGTATACTTTCTATCTTGCCATTCCACCACTTATCCTTCTCGATTGCGTTAACCCGTTCAATACGATGGTAGGTTTCTCCACCTAACCTTATATTTTCAACCACCGGGATGGTCTAACTAGTGTAAATTGGGTTGCTCCTATCTCCATGAATAATTACTTCTTAGTGATTCTACTCGAACTTCACGGCCTTATGTAAGGTTGGTGCTACAGCCCCGGCAACATGTATCCATGGTTGTCCCAACAACAGATTGTAGGATGCAGATATATCCAGTACATGAAACTCGATATCAACCCATATAGGCCCTATATAGGGACAAAGATTAGTTTCTCCAATGGTATCCCTTTGCGACCCATCGAATGCTTACGTTCATAGTTCCCTCTCATATCTCATGCATGCCTTTGCCTAACCTCTTCAGTGTTGTCAATGGGCAAATGTTGAGGCTGGATCCTCCATCGATCAGAACTATGGAAATGAACTTGTCTTCACATTGCACTGTAATGTGCACTGCCCTGTTGTGATTCAAACCCTTGTGTGGCAGCTCATCCTCGTGGAAGGTGATTTTGTGGCTTTCCAACACCTGCCCCACCATATTGGCAATTTCTCCGTTGGTGATGTTATTGGGCACATATGCTTCATTTAACACTTTCATTAGAGCGTTCATGTGTGCCTATAAATATTGTAGCAGTGAAAGGATAGATATCTGAGTGGGAGTCTTGTTCAGATGATCGACAACTAAATATTCCCTCGCTTGTACTTTCCTCCAAAGGTCATCCGGACTGATTTCAGTAACGGGCGGTTTGTTGGAGGTCTGCTTACTAGATTCTACCAAATGCTCTGGTGTATAAACCCGTCCCTTTCTGGCCTTTTCTTTTCTTCTAGCTTCGGCCATATAATCCCAGGGTACAGCCTTGGTACTGAAGGGCGGTGTGGTTGACACTGTCATTGTAAAAGGTGTGGCAACTTCAACCTCAAATGGAACAGGTGCAGCTGGAGGTGGTTCTACCCCAACCTCAAATGGAACCGATGCGGTCACCTCAACCTCAACTGGCAGATGTATCTGCACCGCAATAGGATTGAGCATGACTGTGGATTTCTTAGGATCATCACCCTCTCTGTTTCTATCACATTGATCCCTTCGACCCTATGATCTGGAAGAGGATTGTTGCAGATGTTGGGTGCAACTTCCTTCGCCTGGATGACCTTATTATCAATCAAGGTCTGGATCTTATCCTTTAATGTCCTACACTCGTCAATGGTGTGCCCTTTCATACTGGAATGATATGCACAGGTAATATTGGATTGACCCATTGGGATGAATTCTACATGGCCACAACAGGAATAGGGGTGACTAACCAACTGCCTTCAACCTTTCATACAATTGGTCAATGGGTTCAGCAATGGCAGTGTCTTGTTTGGATGGTTTACGGTCAAAGTTAGGTCGGGGTCTCAGGTAGTTTGGACGAGTTGGAGGTGACTAAAAGTAAGATAGTTGGGAATTATATGTGTGGTGAGAAGTGGGTGGTTGGGAGTATCTGGGAGGTGATGATTGGTATGTATTTGGAGGTGTTTGGTATGAGAGTGGAGGGGTCTGTTATACAAACTAGGCATGTGCATTTGGATCGGATATCCGAAACTCGATCCGATCCACTCTATTTCGGATTTTCGGATTGGATGCGGATTATGTTTTTAAAAATTTCGGATTTTCTTATTGGATTCGGATTGGTATGATTTTAATCCTATCCGATCCGAAATCCGAAATTATAGGGACCTATATAAATACTACACTAAAATTTTAGGGTTAAACTGGCATAGTCATTTTTTTAGACAACCCTACCTAGTTTATAACGATGTTCTCCTAAATCCTAATCTCCTTCTCCGCCTCTCTTCAGTATCAGTTCTTCAACTCCCCTCTCTTATCGCCCATTCTTTCTCACTGTGAGTGTGAGACACTGAGACTGTCATACTCCCATCTCTTTCCATCTCGAGTCTTGACTCCACTCTGGAAGTCCATAATGCATTAGAGGTTAACTTTCACCTACATCACATCTTGGGTTAAAAGCAGTAGAGATTCATACTTCATATTTTGTCATTAGAGGTGTATGACTCATCAATAAAAAATCACTTTAGTTCACTATATGAAATGAATTGCTAAAAGCATCTGCAAGTTTTAACCTCTCAGGAGTAAAATAGATAATGCATTCAAGTTTTAACCTCTCAGGAGTAAATACTCATATTCTTCCAGGCACATAATTCATTCAAGTTTCTAAAAAATGATTAGATCTATGGTTGAATCATTGTGCTTTATCCTCTCTTTAGTCCTTTTAATCTTCCTTGTTTGTTAAAAATTGGCAAAATATACAGTTGAGTATACATATTACAGTATAGGATAAAATCCAGCATAGGATAATTGAACGACAATCTGATCCGACAATCAAAAAAAATATCCGATCCAGTGTTAATTTGGATCGGATTTGGATTGCCTTTTTCATAATCCGAAATCCGAAATCTGAATCCAAAATATGCTAAATCCGATCCGATCCGTGCACAACCCTAATACAAACGGAGTTTTGGGTCCTTGGGCAACCATTACTATTCCCACATCTTTCCTCTTCGATATACCCCCGATTGCAATTCTTTATTCGTGGCCAATAGTGCCTCAAAATTTTTCACCATGCCCTCTTCAATCCTTTCTCTGAGTTTGATGATATCAGAGAATTTGTGGTTCTAAATAGCCATCAATATTTCATAGTACTATGGATCTTGTGCCCTGACGAAGAACTTGTTTATCTGTTCCTCGTCTAATGTTGGCCTGACCTTGGCTGCTTCCGACCTCCACCTAGTAGCATACTCGCGGAAGGTCTCAGTTGGCTTCTTCTTTAAGTTCTAGATATAGAAGACATCCGGCATATTCTCCGTATTAAATCTAAACCTGTCCATGAAGTCGGATGCCATGTTCACCCAATTAGCCCACTTCTTAGGATTCTAGCTTATGTACCAGGACAGGGCATCTCCGGTAAGACTCCTCATGAAGAGCTTCATTCGGATCCTTTCATCTTTTACGACCCCCACGAGCTTGTCACAATAAGTTCTCAGATGAACCTTGGGATCGCCTGTTCCATCAAACATTTCGAACTTGGAAGGTTTGTAACCCTCCGACAGTTCCACATCTGGTTATATGCATAGATCCTAATAGTTCAGACCTTATATACCTTTACCTCCTTCAACGCCCTAAACCCGACTCGTCAACTTCTTGAGCTCCTCAGCCATGTTCTTAATGAGCAGGTCCTTCTCAGCGGATTCTGGTGTATATGATATGGGATGAGTGGAGTGAGGTAGGGTTTCCACGTATACATGGTTATTTTGGTGACCGGGAGTTCGGGTATAATGATGATCATGGATGGAGTTTTGGGGTTCAGGAATGATTTGTGGGGTATTTTGGGGAGTTTGGTAGGTGGTTTGCTGGTGTTGAGGAGGGATAATTTGATTCTGCGTTGGGGTTGTACAATGGTGAGGTGCGGGAGGATTATGTGGGCGTTTGTTAGGTATGTTTTGAGGTGGTACATGGTTCTGGGTATTTGAGTGGTTGACGTCTGTGATGTTGAGTGTGAGGGAGAGGTTTGATAAGCTTCGGACCTGCTCGAGTTCACCCAGAATTTCTAGTATTTTCTGCTCAAGCTTGAAACCGCATAACTTGGGGTCTGATTAGCCCGACCATCGGAAGCTTCCGCATTCTCAACATGTGCATTGTTTTCTTTTCTGGTGCCGTTCAGATCATCCATTTTTTCTTTCCCTTTGCCTTTTGGTGGACTAGGAGGAGGAGAAGGTGGAGGGCCCCTGGATCTAGTATGATAAGCTGATCATGCCAGTATGTGTGAACCAACCTTTTAGGAATGGGGTTAATCAAAAGAAAGAAAAAAAAAAGGTAGCCAAGTCAGTAAGAGTCCTAAAAAGAGTACTTGCAGTATTTAAACACATATTGCAGAAGTGTAAATTCGCGTCCTAATTTGGGAGCCCCGTTGTGCCGGAGGTAGGCCTAGCGACAAGTTGTTTTGGAGAACTTAAATGCCAATAACTGCCTCATATCATTAATGTAAAAAAATAGATGAATCCAAAACGACAATAATATAACAAAAGATAAGTCACTACTGGAACTTGGCCTTATTACTTGTGGTAAAGCAAATAAATCTAATCTACTTGGTCCTAAAAGGACCTTCCCCAGGCTTGATCTTCCTAACTCCATCGATCAGGTTCCCCAGTTCGCACAGGACCAATAGTAGGTAAACTCTTGCTAGATGTCCTCTCTCGCTTCCTTCAGCATTCTAGAAGTCGGCAACCCTCTTTCTTGTCTTTTCTCCCAGCTCCATCAAACCCAGCTCCAGATATCCTACCCTTAAATTGGAGATGATAGCCATTTCCCTCCATTCATTGATCAATCTCATGTTTGTCTCGTGTATCTCTTGATGTTCGGTCTCGGAGTCATGAATCCTTTTGCGCAATTTGTTGTATTTTACTTGGGTCTCAGCATCTTCTTCTATGACCCTATTTCCCCGACAGATTCCTGACTCAACTATCCCAGCTAGGTTGTCCCCCAATCATGCCGGGTAAAAGGGTGCATATCCCGCATGATACCTGTCTGGCTTGATGGTGTCAACAGAGAAGGCAAATTTCCCAGGACCTTCTTCATATGTTTCTTGTCACTCGAGGAAAGATCTGCCCACCAATCCACTAGTAGTGGTGGTATATTGCGGATCGCCGAACCTGGGGACCTCGTTCCTCATTTTATGCAAAACAAATAACGTTAGGCCTTTTTCCCCCTCTTGATTCGACTATTTATACATCCATGATTAGCATATTGGCACTTCGTTCTCCAAAATTCATGCAAAAAAAATGTGGTTGTATCCGTTGGGATTATGGAAACCCGTGGACTTTTGGATAAGGTTTTTCTTAAAAGGTTATTATGTGGACAACATATTAACCCGGCTAGGTTTGACCATAATGCATGTACAGTTATGATCAGAGTAAGGTTGCTATGGGGGTCTAGACTGGTACCCTCAAGCGGACAACTTGAGGGGGAAAGGCACGGAACCGTCGATTGCACCAGTAAATGACTAGTTTTACCGCAAATAACCGTTTTAGAATTTAAAAGGTGATATATAGGAAGAGCGCAACCGCTCATCAAGCCTTGGTATAGGATTGATTACGCACGAGTGGAATATGATGTTGAGCATGATTTATGCAACAGTAAATAGCATGTTGTCGCGTATTTGCATGTTATAATAATAATAAACACGATATTTAATGATTGAAAGACGTTTAAGAAAGAAAACAAGGAGACAAGTCAATTTCGTAGTAAAGGAAATCATAAATGCTTAAAAAAATAGACAATTAAATTCACATAAAGGGGAAAGTGAAAAGGAGCACATGTATTAACAAAATAAAGCATGCTTAGACTAATTCACAAAAACAAATTTGTCATGGTAAGAGACTAATTATCCCCAGTAGAGTCACCATGCTCTCGTGCCCCCTTTTTCCTCGCGGAGTCCGGGTTTCGACATTTTTGGGACAACTCATTTCCTTTTGGGAAGGGGCACAAAATTCGAAGAGTCACCACCTACGGATTTAAGGTGCGTTAGGGAACCTAAAGCAAATAACTCATATACCGGTTTACATTACCTGAAATTGGGTAAGGGCTCGAAATTACCTTGAGGGGAAGGGGTTAGGCACCCCTCGAGGTCCACAACTGTGGGTCCCGGCCAAACTCAATTTAAACAAATAGAGATTATTTTAAAACGGGAATAAAGGGGGTCCTAGGTTTAATAGCCTATAGGATCACTTATGTGCAATACTCGGTAACCTTCCTCAAATAGAGGTGCTACGCATAGAATTAGCGCACAAGTCATCATATCCTTTACTACCCAATTACCCTCCCCTTAATTATTTTTTAAGCGTTGTAATAGCATCGAATACGTACCCTATGCGTGCATTACTCGTCCCTTACCTATGGCCCTGGTGGTGCTTAGGACCTCTATTTAAAGTGGTTCTAGACTAACCTATGGTGCTTAAAAGGAGAAAACTAAGAGACAAACAAAATCAAATTAAACTATCACATAAAGAGCAGTTAAGGGCTCACGTTTACCTCCACAAATAGATAAACAATTGCACGCCTATTCAGATAAAGCAGTTTTAAATGATTTAAAGGTCCTTATCTAGATGAGCATAGAACAGAATATGCAGCAGTTTTATTAAAGCGAGGCAATGAATACCTATCAGTTTGCCTACTTATTTTATTACTTACTGAATCTGGGCAGGTTTCAAACAAAAGAGGGAACCATAATTTTAACACAGGATTTTAATTATCCTACAGGCTTGCCTAAGTTATAACAGGCAGGATCCTATAGGCATGACATCTAAACGTTAATCAGAATGTAATTATAGACCAGTCATTAAGTTAAACAGGAAGATTTTATCTTTAGACCCTATAGCATGTTGTCTATATGCTGAAACTGATTACAATCACTATTTCATGACACAAGATTGATTTTGTACACTTTCCTTATAGGCATGATATCTAAGCTGTCAAGATTGATTTAAAAAATATGATTTCTTATGGACATAATATCTAAGTGAGTAGAGTGTCATACGAGTGGATTGATTCCCAAAAAAAGATCCTATAAGCATGATTTCTAATGCACATTGAGACTTGAAAATATGCATGAACATGAATTTTGAAACAGAATTGATAAACGTCCTATAAGAGGATTTCTAGGGTGAAAAATTGAAATTTAGGACAAAAAATGAGATAAATCCTATAGGCATGGTTTCTAACGCACATAAAGAATCACTGCAATAGCCTATAAGCATGCTTTCTACCCGAACATGATAAAGACATAGAATCCCTCCCCAGTTTTACTAATAACCCCATATCTATTTTACAAAGATTATTATTACAAGCCAATACAAATGAATTACAGAATGAAAATACTATACTATAGGGAGCCTTGAAAGGCCCAAAGGTAACCTGGAAGCCAGGCCTTCAACCAAGTCTGATGTTCAACAGGCAGTCCATAATACACCAAATGGGCTTCTGGTGTGTCAAAGTTCCCAAGGGCCTCATGGACCCAGGGCAATGCTCACACCAGAACCTTTTCAAAGAAATAGTTCTCGTAAACAAGTTTGGAAAAGCCAACCCCAGTATGTCAGAGTTCAGAGGAGTCTCATGGACTCCTACGCAGTGCTCACACTGGAGGGAAAGAACCCTAGATGTCTAAGAGTAGGAGTTGAAAATAGTATATGAAAATAGGGGGACAATTTTAGGAAATTAGTTTGGATTTCAGAAATAAATAGGAACAAACAGAGTCATTTCAGCACTTTGAGTTCAAACAAAGATTCAAGCAGTCAAACAGTAGACAGAACAGAATCACAATCACTTCAAACAAGGTTTTACATTTCCTAGGATTGACTTAGTTCATTAGTTATCACTAGGTGAGCATATGGACATGAACTAAGAAAAGAGAAACATGCTGAATTGAAAAGACTAATCCCCTACCATACAGAATAGGGTGAGGCAGTGAGAGTTAGACAATGCTAGTTTCAAGTGTCATGGGCAAAACAAGAGCATACTAGAACATGAATTAAGTCATGCTGGTCCAGAGAAACACAGGACAAAACAGAAACATGTTGAAGCACCAACCATACATACATATGGGACAAAGAAGTAACAAGACTAAAGCATACTGGTTGAAATAAACAGGAAACATATAATGAACATGCACATATTGAGGTTCAGAGTGAACTAATCATGTAAGTCATAGAGAACAGGAACTGAAGCATAGTAATTGAGAAAGAGATGACTAGGAGACCAGTACCAAAACAGGATTATATTGGGGCACATAGCACATAGAAGAGGTCATGATAACAAAAATAGGGACATATTGGTTAAGAGAAATAAATAGGAAGGCATAGGTCTAACTACATATGATAACTGAAACAGTCATGTTGATTAAGAGCAATAAATAGGAAAGACATAAGTGTAGATTCATGGCATATTGAATGATAATAGTGGTGGAGGCATAACAGTTAAGAGATATCAAACATGAAGGTGAAAGTATGCATAATACAATAGCCTAGCCTTGGCTTTCAGCCGACTAGACAGTGCAGCAAACACAATTAACAAAAAGATTTGCAATAGAGAGTGTGTATGAATAAGAGCAAGAGATTGTGTATGTGTGTTCTTTCTGAGTGTGTTCGTGTGTTTGAAAGAAATCGGAATGAGAGTTTATATAAAATTCAACAAAGAAGACAATTAAGGCAAGAAAATTAGAGCTCACAAATAAGGCAAGCAAATACAATCAGCCCGTTAATTGAGGGCTAAACTGAACAAAATAATTCAATAGAATCCGGAAAACATCCGCTAAATTGGGGAGAATCAATTAACGACTCAGATTGGGAATCAAATAAGGTAAACAAATCAATCACAGACCATATCGATGTCAATTAAGTCCCATAAATCAGACTAATAATCTAATTAAGGCAAGTAGTACCAGTTAAAAGTCACAATAAGGAAAATGGATAAAATCACTGGGAAGTACTAATTTCAACAGAAAAATATATGTTGAACTCTAATAAAATCAGTCAATGTATTTTGATTGACACAGATAAACAATAACTGGAAAATATTGAAGTAAACAGTGAGAAACGCAGAAACCATAGGGTTTAGAATAGAGTCATAAGAATCAGTCGAATAAGTAAAGAAAATCAAGGTTAAACACTTAAAAACTTTGTATTTTTTTGCAGAAACATAAAGGGATGAAACCCTAACTTTAGAGAAGACAAATATCTGCTCATAATAAGAAAACACAAAAAGTTTTTTTTAAGAGAAATGGCAAAAGAACTTAAAATTATCTCAGATCTACAAAGATCTTAATAGATTCGAGGTAGCATGAGATTGGGTTTTTAGAAAATGACAGAGTTGAAAGAAAATCTGGTTTGGAACCATAGATTTGAACCATAGACACGAAGATAATAGTACTCACAAACGGAGATGACCATAGGTAGATTCATGAAAAGGTTTTGAACAAATCTGAGTTGAATCTCTTCGAGGTTCCTTAACGTAACAACAAAATCGAACAACCAGAAGAGGTAAGAGGCCGGCATGGGCCTGAAATCATAGGGAAACCCCATGGAACGGGTGGTTTTCCGGTGACATCCGTTAGGGTTAGGGGAAGTGTTTGAGAGAGAAGAGGGGAAGACAGGGAAACGAGGGCGGCTGAAATGAGAGAATGGCTAGGGTTTAGGGGTTGGGGGTAATTAAAATGGTAACTTCATCCTCGACCGTTGATCTTTTTGAGATCAACGGCCAGGATTTGATCTGATGGTGGGGCGGGTTGGATAAAAAATTGGGCTTGGGTATTTTTATTGGGCTAGGGGGTAGTGTTTTGGGCTAAGTCCGAAATTAAAACAAAAATTAAAATGACTATTTGTTAAATACCCAATTAATTTGATAAATAATTTGTAAAAATAATTAATAAGTTATAAAAAATGATTGTCATGCATAAAAATGATTTAAGATAATTACTTAATATTATAAAAATATAAAAAGCTAGTTTCTTGTGAAATAAGGTAATTATGCACACATGGGCTATTATTGCAAAGTTATTACAATTATAACCTTTAAAAATATAAATGTGGCAGTTCATGAAATAATTAAAGCTTAGCATAAATATAATTGGGAAAAATGAATTAATAAAATTATTATAACACCATTTGTGATGCAATTAATAATTTTTTACATAAATAAAATACTGGGATAAATTAATAAAAATCCTTAGAAAAAAATGCAGAAATTATGGAAAAATATTAATTGATGCTCATGTATTGATTTGAAGATATATATGCATTTTGTAAATACTATAGGGAAAAATTGGGTATCAACACCAACACACCTGCAAATCAAATAGTGCAAAGAACCGGTATTATCACTTCAAGGGAAGAGTTCGATTTTATTAAAAATGAGGTAGGTGGTGCAGGTAATAGATCTAGGAACCACAACAACGCCAATGATCATTTCAAAACTAAGCTCATGAGATTCATGAGGGAAATGAATGAACAAATGGACCAAAATGCTACAGAATTCCACGCCCGAATGGATCAGATCCCGGGAGCACCACCGATGTTGAAGGGTCTGAATTCAAAGTAGTACACACAATTTCCATTCAAAGCAAGTGCCGCCCCGAAACTGATTCCGAAAAGATTCAAGACGCCCGATAATCCAAAGTATAATGGGACTTCGGATCCACAAGATCATATCACAACTTACATTACAGCTGTAAAGGGAATGACTTGGCCTCACACGAGATCGAATCTTTCTTACTTAAGAAATTTGGTGAAACCCTAACGAAGGGTGCTTTAAAATGGTATTCTCTTTTACCTGAGCATTCAATTTGAAATATTTGCAACATATTTCATTGAAGCTCTTGCTGAGAAAGGGATAGTCCAAGCTAGGAAATCAGGCATATTTAGAATCTCTCAAGAAGAGTCTGAACTGTTGCGAGAGTTTGTAATCTGACTTCAAAAGGAAAGGATGTTATCGTCGGTAGTATCAGATAAATGGGAAGCTAAAGCATTCACTAAAGGTCTAAATCCTCTAAGCTCTGATGCCTCTAGGAAATTTAAGGAAACCTTGTTGGAATTTCAGGCAACCACATGGGCAGAGGTGCGCAATCGTTATGAATAAAAAATCAGGATTGAAGATGATCGACTGAGCTATTTGGTATATGCCAAGGGTCGCAATCACAACAAAAATCAGGAAACGTTTAAAACTGATTTCGATACGGATCCGAGGTCCTCTAGGAGTCGTTTCCAGCCTTACGAAATACCTTATGGGCGTGGAAACAAAGGATTTAAGTCTTCAAGTAGGTCTGTTTGTGATTGAAAGGCGGATCGTGGTCGGAATAACAGAGCTTTACAAGAGAAGGAACCTATGGGGTCCCATGATTCAATATACCCATGGTTATATGATTACAACTTCAATGTCTGCTTGGTTGAACTGACTTTGGCTATGAGAAACATCAAAGAGATCCTAATTATGGTGTGAATTCAATGGAATGCATGTCCACGAGATTGGGGACTGCCGGCACCTTCGTAAAGAGGTTGTTGCATCACTAAAGAATGGTCACCTTAGAGAATTCCTAAGGTACCGGGCCAAGAACTATTATGCGAGGAATTGAGATGTTGCAGAACCATCTAAACCGGATATAAGGTCGCCTCGCCTAACGATAAACATGATCTTTGGTGGTGCTGAAGTAAATGGAGTAACATTTTCAGAAGCGAAGAAAACAAAGATATTGGTAACTCATGGAAGAGGATCTGAGAAGCATTAGAAGATGATGAAATTTCCTTCACGAAATAAAATGCTGAAGGCATTCTTTTACCACACAACGATGCTCTAGTAATATCACTTAATGTTTTAGATTTCAAAATTAAACATGTGTTGGTTGATACAGGTAGTTCAGCCAATATCATTCCATTGAGTGTGTTGAAGCAAGAAAAGATGACTGGAAATGTAGTTCGGGCCACAAAGCTTCTATACGGGTTCAATTTAACAAGTGTAACAACCCGAGGAGAGATCTTACTACCCACGCATGTCAGAGGCGTAACAAAGACCACTTTGTTCGAAGTGTGGATGGCGATATGGGGTACAACATGATCCTTGGAAGACCTTGGATTCATGAGATGAAGGCGGTGCCATCGACTTATCATCAATTTTTGAAGTTCCCAACAACAGAGGGAAACAAGCAAATCAGAGGTGATCAACCTGCAGCAAGGCAAAAGTAAAGAGCAAATAGCAACTACAGGAACCAATGTCCTATTCCATTCTTGTTTAAGTTGATATAGAACAATAGTCATCGTATTTTTATCAGGTGGCTAGATATTCCAGGTACCGGAGAAATCAGATGCTACAAAGTCGACCATGGAGGAATTGGAACAAATCCCTTTGTTCGCAGAGTTCCTTGATAAGAAGGTTTACCTAGGAACGAGATTAAATCTCAAAGTCAGGCTTATGATTATTGAGTTTTTTAAAAGCTAACTTTGATTGCTTTGCATGGTCTCATTATGATCTGACAAGTATTCCACCAGATGTGGCTATCCATAAATTAATCTTGACCCCAATTTCTCGCTGGTGAAGCAAAAGAAACGGCCAATAGCCGAGGTCAAGAGCAAGTTTGTTAAGGAGGAGGTAACCCGGTAATCAAATGGAAGTTCAATTCACGGGATAAGTTATCCTGATTGTCTAGCTAACATAGTAATTATTCCTAAAAAGAATAATAAATTTAGGATGTGTGTGGATTATAAAGATTTAAATAAGGCATGCCCTAAAGACTATTTCCTGTTGTCAAACATTGACCAAATGATTGATGCTACGCCTGGACATGAGTTAATGTGTTTACTTGATGCATACTCAGGGTATAAAAAAATTAGGATGCACCCAGAGAATCAAGAAAAAACATTGTTCATCATAACTTTTGGCACTTATTGCTATAAGGTGATGCCTTTCGGGCTTAAGAATGCCAGGGCCACTTATCAAAGGCTCATTGATAAAATGTTTGACCATCAAATTGGTAAAATTATGGAAGTTAACATTGATGATATACTGGTTAAGCCTCTCAATACAGTAAGACATTCGACTTATTTTGAAGAGACATTCGACATTTTGAGGAAATATAAAATGAAGCTCAACATGGAAAAATGCGGAGTTGGCTCAAGAAACTTTCTGGACTTTTTAGTTTCTCAAAGAGGAATCAAAGTAAACCCAGACAAAATAAAAGGCATTGAAAATATCTCTGACCAATTGACAAGTGTGAAGGAAATGCAATGGTTGACCGGCAGGTTCGGTGTCACGGCCCAAAAATACCGCTTTAGGTATCGTGATGGAACTTAGTCTCTAAGACTAGGTAAGACGGTTACTTACAATAATTAAGCCAATTTAACCATGATGTTTTAAATAAGTGATTTATACAAACACCGAAATAAATGTGAAACAAGTCATCCTAGCAATAATCACTAACACCTCCAAAGACTAGGTAATACAGAGTCACGAACTCTAGCTGAATACATGGAAAGATCTCAAGAAGTGAAATACAATATTGTTCGGATATAAAGCTAACAGTACATTAAATGGAAAGAACTCCAAGAGACTGCGACGAACAAGCAGCTCTACCTTGAATCCTCATGTTTGATAAGCTAACTTTGCCTGAGTCCAATATCACAAATACCTGGATCTCCACAATATAATGTGCAGAAGTGTAGTATGAGTACATCACGGTCGATATCCAGTAATACCAAGACTAACCTCGATGGAGTAGTGACGAGGTACAAGTAAAGACACATACTAGCCAAAATAACATGTGCAGTATAAAAGTATAAAGCTAATAATGAAAGCAGAAATCAGTAAATGGCAACAAGAATCAACATATGATATAAACAGAAAAGTAACAAGAATATTATTAAAGTACCATCGGGAACATATAAAGGAACAAATGCCAATCAACTAATCAAGACGTTGTAACACAAGTCTCACAACGAATTACTCCGAGATACCTCATCTTATAATCAGAAGTCACGAGTCTCAAACCGCAATCATATTCTTACAGCACCTTGTGCCCACATTTCTAATCACTACCGCACGGACTCACATGCTAATATCTCAATCCGTCCGGCATGATCACAAACTCACAATTCGCCCGCCATGGTCTCATGCGCAATATTACAATGAAAGCAGATAATACAAGAATACATGATCATGATCAATAAATGTCAAGTTTCATACTCTTGATCTGGTATAAGTGGCACGCTACTGTGTATGCTTGTGCAATTGTACTATTACAGCCCAAGTCAACAAGTAATATCAAAGACACCGAGTAGCTCATTGAAGAAACACAACAAATTAGGTAAGGTGTATAATATACATAGGGAAAATCACACCATCACTCGAATATCATTAACATATTGCCCCCAGGCCATCAGACATCATCCCTGACATTGCCACCCTTATCTTTCTGATAGCAACCTGTCACGACCCAAAATTCATAAGGTCGTGATGGCGCCGGACACCATTGTCAGGCAAGCCAATCATTAACTGATTAAGTTAAATTCCTGCTTTAATATTTGGAAATCATTACTTTTCATTTTGTTACATAATAATAATAGAATAAAAATCCTCTAAGTAAATATGGTAGATTAACAATCCAGTTTAATAAGGACATCCCAAACACATCCCAAAAACCGGTGTCACGAGTGCATGAGCAAATTCTAAGAATTTTACAGATACTACAATGCTTGTCCGAAATACAAATTGGACAAGGAATTTAAAATAAAAATATTACAATACATATGAGGGAGACTCCGTCGGCTGCGGGTCGACTCCAGAATGGTGCAGCTCGCCTAAGTCTCCAAGTCAGCCACATCACTACGTCAAGCAGGGCCACTAGCTATGGATGTACCTGTGCAATAAAAATGCACAGCAAGTGTAGCATGAGTACGAAAATAACGTGTACTCAGTAAGTATCTCGCCTAACCTCGAAGAGGTAGTGACGAGAGGTCGAATTTGACACTTGCTAGAGGTCAATTTAATAAAAATAAAGGGAGACACTAAGCATGAATATCATAGGCAATTTAATACGTGGTGATAAGAAACAACAACTTCCTTCGCATTTAAGAATTAAAATATTCTTCATTTCAGTTGACAATTTATAATTTCCAAGCCAGTAAACATGTATAAATCACAGAAAAGTACGCAGCAATTATCATGCGCAAGAAATGCCGAGGGTCGAACGGCTCGAACCATAGATGGATCTATTTCTCCCTCGCGCGAACTAACCTGCGACTCGGGTCACATATAAATAATAGAGTTATCCCGCTCGCGAATCATACTTGCGACTCGGGTACCCATATAGATACACACATTCAAGTAATACATCAGGAATTCATCAGGAAATATTTAGCCAAGGAAAGGATAAATTCTCTTTTTAGATGATTAGGATAATGAATTTTAACCTACCTAAATATTCATTTACTAATTCAATGATATTAGACAGTCTCGTTTTACCAACAAAGTTACAAGTAAAGCATGCTAGTAGGTTCTAGGCTACCCGGACATAAGCATAATAGTAGCTACACACGGACTCCCGTCACCTCGTGCATACGTAGCCCCCACAAATAGTAGCACATATTTAATTAGTTCGCCTATGGGGACAATTCCCCCTCACAAAGTTAGAAATGAGACTTACCTCGCTCCGAAATTCCAAAACCGGCCTCCAAGCCCTTCCGACGACTCCAATTGATGCACATCGTCCCAAAACTAGCCAAATAACGGGCAAACCAATGAAAATATACTCTAATACTAATGATAATTCAATTTATCTAAATTCCCTATTTCGCTCGAAAAGTTGACCAAAATGCCCTCGGAGCCCACGTGCCCGGATTCCGAAATTTCTCGAAGATAAATTCTACCCGTAGCTTTACTAACTCAAATATACAATTTACTCTAATTTTCATGCTCAAATTCATGGTAAAAGTCCAAAATTCCAAATTCTAGGTCTTCCCTAAAAATCCCAAATTTATACTAATTTTTCATGTCTAAATCCATGTAAGATCACATATTTAACTTCAAAATAGGAAGAAATCACTTACCTAGTGTTGCTTGGTGAAAATCCCTCCTTAAGCTCTCAAAAATCGTCCAAGCCAAATGAAAGAAATGAAAGAAATGGGCCAAAACTCGTTTTTAAAACAATCTGCCCAGGTGCTTCATCGTGTTGTACCTTGCGCTGCTCAGGTTGTACATCATATTACAATTTTTCCCTGTTGTACACCTTCTATTAAAACCCCCATACCTCCTTGTATAAATATTCAAATGACAAACGGTTTGATGATTTAGAAACTAGACGCAAAGATCTTTCATTTGATAGGTTGTACACCATATAACTCTTTACATATTCCAAGATATGAGCTTCTAAAGCTGGTTCCATGCATCAGAAAATTCTGTCAAAACTGCTTCACCAGCCATCATCAATCGATCATAACTTTCTAATAAAATGTCCAAATCATGAATGGTTTAACTTTCTAGAAACTAGAATTCAAGGGCTACAACTTTTATGTTTTGTAAATTTTCATATCCTTATTGATATTGATATATACGCTTCCAAAGTCAGCTCTACGATCGCACCAATTGCTGTCCAAAACCAGCTGTTGCAGCAGAAAATCAGCAGCTCTTTTGTCCGAAATTCATTATGTTAACCTTCCGAAATCCACCCGAGACCCTCGGGACCTTAACCAATTAAACCAACATGTCCCAAAACATAATACAAACTCGATCGAGGCCTTATATCACATCAAACAACGTCGAAATCATGAATCACACCCCAATTCAAGCTTGATGAACTTTAGAACTTGAAACTTCTACATTCAATGCCGAAACTAATCAAACCACGTCCGATTGACCTCAAATTTTGCACGCAAGTCACATTCAACATTACAGACCTGCTACAACTTTCGAAATCGCATCCCGACCCCGATATCAAAATTTCTACTTCTGGTCAGATTTCTCACAAACCTTAAAATTTATATTTTTAGCCATATGACTTCAAAATAACCTACGGACATCCGAATTCACTTCCGATCGCGCTCCCAACTCCAGAATAACCTTACGGAGCTATTCCCAGACTCAGAATCCCAAACGAACATCTATATCACTGAAATACCTTTCAACCCAGACTTATGAAATTCCTTCTAAAATTCTAACTTCCACAATATATGCCGAAACACTCCCGGGTTATCCAAATCCCGATCTGAATATACGCCGAAGTATGAAATCATCATACGAACCTGCCGGAACCTTCAAATCCTGATTCCGAGGTCGTTTACTCAAAATTCTAATCTTAGTCAATTTCTCCAACTTAAGGCTTCCGAAATGAGAATTTTCTTTCCAATTTGACTCCGAACTACCCGAAATTCAACTCCGACCACGCCTAAGAGTCATAATACTTGAAACGAAGCTGCTCATGTCCTCAAACCGCTGTAATAATATCATAAGCCACACAGATCACTCAGATAGCCACTTTTATCACTCCGCATAATATCCACCATTATCTTTTGGCCCGATCAATAACAAAATAGCCACCAATACCACTCCGCACAATCCACAACAGTGAGATGCCGCCCATATGCAGAAACCAACCCACGAAATTCACAACTTTGATTAAAATAGATTAATAACTTCAACTCCAATTAAGTGCTTAATATGAAACTCAATAATGAAGGTATTTCCATGAAATGTCAAACTTCAAAATTCTAGTGTGTAATTTAAACTAACAACGAAAGAGATGTCATGAACTAGCAACTACGTCTAAATGCATGAGAATAACCCGACAACTAAAGGATATCATGCAACAACAATTTCAATTAAAAGTAACTCAATAGTAAATGAGGCAAAATAACAACAAAAGAGGTAACAACTCTGAATAAAGCATAAAGAGTAATCTTGAAAAGTAAACGATATGACATGTAACAATAATGTCACGACCCCAAATCCTAACAGGTCGTGATGGCGACTATCGTGGGACTAGGCTAGCCGACCATCACATAACTACACATTTATTTTAATATAATTTCTCAACATCATTAAATACCCAGCATAATAAGTATAAAATTTCTCTAAATCTTTAAGCAACCATAATATAAACTAACAGTCTAAACAAATCCCCCAAGACTGGAGTCAACCAATCACGAGCATCTAAGAATGATACTAACTCTGCTAATGTCATAAACAATGTCTAGGAATAAAATATTAATACTGATAAAGTAAGGGAAATGGAGAAGCTGTGGACGCTGGACAACTACCTCGAAATCCCAAAAGCTGACGATAACGAATTAAGATGGGTACTGGTCTGAACCAGTACTTGGATCTGCACACAGGGGTGCAGGGAGTAATGATGAGTACGCCAACTCAGTAGTAATGAAAATAAATCACAGTCTGAAGAATAAGAAACACACAGCAACAAATACACCAATCCACAAAACAGTAAATTACAAGGTCTCAATAAAGTGTACATAAGTTCGAAAACCAATTTCCATAAAATCCTTTGAAACAAGTATATTTTCAAATATTTCTCAGTAAAACTCTCAAAAATATTTGAAAATCACATCAAATTCAAGCCTATGAACTTTGAAATTACTAAATTCCACCAACGATGCCGAAACTATCCAAAACACATCCGATTGACCTGAAATTTTGCACATATATCCAAAATGACATTACGAACATGTTTCAACTTTCGGAATTCCATTCCGACCCCATAGCCTATTTTCCACTGCCGACCGAAAATCACCAAAAACTAACTTTTGTCAATTCAAGCCTAATTCTACACTGGACATCACAAAATATTTTGAACACGCTCCTAAGTCCCAAATCACCTAACAAGTCTATCTAAGCCATAAAATCCGTATTCCGAGATCGTTTACCAATAAGTCAACTCTCAGTTAACTTTTCCAACTATAAAGTATTTTAAGAGACTAAGTGTCTCAATTCTAACTACAACTATTTTGAACCCAAGCCAACCGACAGTAATACATCATAAACAGTATAACCAATGCATAACAAGGCAGAAACAGGAATAACAGTGCAAGTTCTACGGATCGACCGATCGGGTCGTTACATTCTCCCCCACTTAAACATACATTCGTCCTCGAACGTGCCTAGAGTTGTTCCAAACACCACTAAAATTGCTATATAACCTACCATGCACATAATCGAAGGTGATCCCACGTCACCCTACCCCATATAGGTCTAATAGCACAACACAGTTGAAAATTCGTAGTCCAATCCTGACCCATAAACCTTAGAAGCAAATTTCTACTTCTGAAATACTTTACATCAAATTTCCATGACTATAAGCTGAAATAGTATGAACACGTTGTATCAAGCCATATCCGTAACTCAAGATGAAACACCATAATATACCGCATGACTCAACCACTCATAGCGATAACTCCTAATCCTAATAGCTGCTCAAAACAACCCAATACTGGTACATAACCTCTTATCAAGCAATGCCTCACTCTAACACTTCCATATACTGCCGATGATGAAAGAAACACATAGAAACTAGCAACCATTCATCCGATCAGTGTCAACACCATCCAGAGCCATAACTTGTGCAACTCGTGCACTCAATAACAACATCCCAATAGCTCAATTCATAAAATAGAAGATTCACACGAGAGGACTATCCTACCATTGATTCTTACCATTACCACATCATGCTAACAGCCTGAAACATCATGAAACCATATCACCCAAGTCCGACACCAAGAATACTACCTCTACATAACTCTGCTACGAAGCGTGATCCCATCCAATCACTGGACCACATGAAACACTCCAATCCACCTTTCTCAAAATCAATAACCATGCAAAATTCGACATCAATTACTCAAAGTACATTGCCATAACCACGGGAAAATCGAACGATATCATGCCACCCGAACAAGAAATAACATTACTAATACATCCCAATTCTGCAACACCCAATTACTTACCTTACCCAATCTCGCTATAAAGCCCCGATAGAACCACACCCTATGCACATATAACAAACGATCACCACACCTCGAAACACCAAAAGGCAACTCATAGATCACTCCAAAACACGAATAAGCTAAATGACAATCAAGTGGTACATCCCTCAACAATAGCAATTTGGAGTCAACAATTCTGACTCGGTGCAGAACACACACCCATAATGGCCTACAAATAACTCTAAGTCAACTCTGATCATCCACAACAGGTGGATAACTTTCCAAAGGTTCATGATGACTGAATCATGGAATATATTAACACCTGACTAGCTTTGCTTGCATCCTCATGGTTCACAACTACAAAAATAATCTGTTTAAGAAAACTCCCAGTCTTGAAGTCCATGAGGCGCATCAATTACCATATCTGATCCCAATTCCACCACTCGAATATATAACATGCCCCTAATACTCAATCATTCCACAAGGGATACCCCCATAATTCTTCTGTGCCACCAAGCAACTTGAATATCAGCAGTCGATCCAAAAAAAGAGCGGCGTACACCAATGAAGCACCCTTATTCAACACATTACCCTAAACACATTGCCCTCTCTGAATGTATACCCTCATCCAGTCACACCAATTAGTAATATCATCTACCTAGTCGTCTAAATCTGCCGATGTTGTCTAAGAATTTCACATATGCAATTTCTCAACCCTACACCACATACCGCATACACCACGCCATCCTATGATAAGTATGAGAACTTCATAATCCGTTCCAAGCCATAAGCAACTACGCACGCAACTAGCCAAGAAATTTTCCACTTGATCCCATTTAGAAGCAAAATCACTATACATCACATGGCCCTCACGGCAGTAGAAAATATACATCTCTAACCGTGGTAGAAAACCCTCAAGAACTCTCTGAATCACATATGTATAACACCAAACCATCAAGACTGAATCCTTCTAACTTAACCACGCTACGCATGCCACCAAATCCCAAGAGAATTGCTAAGAAACACTTGTAACAACTCATTACCTCATAAACACCCAAAGAACTAACCATATCCCTTATCATGCCGATCCGACCTACTACCAAGCTGTCCTATTTGTCCAAGTTCCTTCTAACTTACCTTCAAATTGATACTTCTTCTTGCCATAATACCTCAATTCTCAATCCCGACTCACCACATGAAACCCAAGCATAAAAATATACCGTCTAAGGCTTATAAGTCGTTGAATACTCCCTCCATTATCCCCAAATGCACCACATTAGAGATACTTACCCTGAAGAGACTTCCTGCAAATTTAAGGTCATTACCTTCACTTCCATGATACTGATGGATAGAGTCCATGATAATGCAAATACACCACAAGCCTTGACACCTTCCCCGTAAATCTCAGTTCTAGCCCCTTTCACCCCTTGAAGATCCTCAATCGCTACATGTAACCTAGAATCCGTTTGAACCATTCTCGAACGTCATTCATTCTACGCAATTTCAATTACACTAACCAAGTAAACAGAACGACATGACCCTGTTTGCAAACCACATACTAGGAAATTAATCCACACCTTTGAAGCAACAAGCACACTCATACATTACACACACTACACTTACTAGTACAACTTAATCATTCAATAAATTCCATTATCTGTAAAGTACATTACAACCTGTATCGAAGAAATTCCATTACTCGAGTCATTCCAGACTCCACCTCTGTAGGTCATAACTGATTCACCAATATACCTCGAACCAAAACCAATACAACACATAATCGTGTAATCAACCTATCATTAGCAGACTCCCCCACTTGGCTCAAAGCCAAAGATCAAGACAAATAATAACTCACGATGCCCATACTCTATCACTGCCACCATATTGTGGTGAGGTTTAACTAAATCCTCCATAAGCTCATATGACCCAAACCATGTAACCCTCAAATCGAATGCAAATCTCGCATCCACCATTGTAATGGTCATGCCAACTTCCACAAGCGATCTAAACTCAGATTACAATATACATCATTTAAATAGAGAGAACTTACTACAGATAAACATAAGGGTCACACACCCCAGGACAACCCACAGGAGATACCCCTGCCTTCTTAACCTCAAAATGATATCTCCCTATACACTTCCAAAAATCATAGCTATCACGCAATAACTAACACTGGATTTGTGGTCAAGGAAATCTTGAGCTTCGGGAAGCTCTACTCACACTCGTCTGACCCCATGAATACTTTCACTGGACACCACGTGTCCCACGAATGCTGCTGAACTGAGCCAAAAATTAACACTTGGAGAACTTCGCACAAAGCTTCTCCTACCTATATCCTCGTAATACCATCATCAAATGTTGAGTATGCTACCCCTGGCTAATACGCCAGGATGACATCCATGAACACAATAACAAAGGAGTTATAACACGACTGCATGCACCGTCAATCAATTACATGAACGCTGTTGGGGCATAGGTCAACCCAAAAGACATCACCCGGAACTCATAACACAAGAAAAGGATTCGCTTCACTCCACATCTAAACAACATGGGAGGTCCTTCACTACACTCACAGCTCGCGGCCATATAAGTCAATTACTCAATGATTCTTGTTACATCTCCCGCTAATCCATTCTTATCACAATCACATAACCTGAACACATCTAACTATCAATCACACTCACCACGTAGTCACCTACTCACAAGGTTCCATCAATAAGGACACCAACGGACATATAAGTCCCCAACACATGTGCTCACACAGACGAAATCTCAGCACTCAAGCCACAGACAAAATCAGGCCTCAAGTCCTTCCGACTGGCCCATTATCAACATGCTAAAAAAATTCACATCTCATCCATGGAAGTCACAAGTCGTCGATGCACAGCTGATACCAAGCGCTCACGCGCGCATCGAATACAAGAAGGTAATTCAAAGAGTTACACTTTTGGCTGAATAAAAGGATTCGCACGACAAGAATTCAAGAATGTGGGATGTTTCCTAAGGGTTCTGCATCCTCTCAAAGATAAGTATAGACGTCTATGTACCGATCCGCAACTGTGATGACCCAAAAGGTCATCGTGTGTAAATTTAGCAAAAACTGTGTTCCAAGGCCCTGAAAGCCTCCGTTAATCTCACCTCGATGTGCGTGCATAGACCGGGTGCGTAGCCGGGAAGCTTTTATGTGGAAACTTGATAAAGAGTTTAATTTATAATAATTAATTGAATAAAGTTGACTTTGGTCAACATTTTTGGTAAACGGACCCGTACCGTGATCAGGCGGTCCCAGAAGGTCCGTAGGAAAATATGGGACTTGGGCGTATGCCCGGAATCGAATTCCGAGGACCCAAGTCCGAGAAATGAATTTTTAAAGAAAATTATTTTTTGAAAATAATAAAGGCTTATGAAAATGAACCTCGATGTGAAACTTGTGTTGTCGGGCCCGTATTATGGCTCTGGAGCCCGTAACAGGTTCAATATGTGTTATTTAAGTTATTTGTTAAATTGGGTAAGGAACGGGCTTGATTTGACATGTTTCGGATCCAAAATGGGAAATTGAGAGTTAATGAAGTTTTGAGGATTTTCATAGAATTTGAAATTTTGTTTGGAACGTGATTTTATGTTGTCGAGGCCTGAATGTGATTCCGAGACCGGGAATAGTTCCGTATGGTCATTTATAACTTGCCTGCAAAATTTGATGTCATTCCGAGTCGTATAGGTCATTCCAGCGCATTTTTATAGAAATCTAGAGTTTGAAAGTCTTAAGTTATGAATTCAGAGGTTTTGGGATGTGATTTTGAGTTTTAACGTTGTTTTGAGTGTTCCGTGGGCTCGAGCAAGTCCGAATAATTATTTGGGACTTGTTGGTATATTTGGACGAGGGCTCGGGTGGGCCCAGGTGCCTCCCAGACCCGGAACGAGGCCAAAAACCAGCTAAAAATACTGCCGGTGCAGCTGTAGTTGGTGTGACCGCAGGTGCGGGACCGCTCCTACGGTCCCAGCCTCGCAGGTGCGCATCTTCCGCAGGAGCGGGACCGCAGGTGCGAACCCAGCTCCCCCGGCCATTTTCCGCAGGTGTGGCCATTTCCTCGCAGATGCGGGACCGCAGGTGCAATCCTAGGGTCGCAGGTGCGGAAACCCCTATAGGCAGCTAGTATTTAAATGTCAAATCTCGGGTCTCCTTCATTTACACTCATTCCATCCTCCATTGAAGGGTTCTAAGAGCTTGAGAAACCATTCCTCGACCCACTTCCAGTAGAAGTAAGTAATTTCACTCTATTTTACTAGTTTAATTCATGAATTGTCAAGGGGATTAACTACTAAATCTTAGAAAAAAATCTAGGTTTTGAGTAGTAAATGGGTTTTTTGGGAATTTGGTGAACTATCCAATTAATGCTATGAATTCAAGTAGAAACTTCATATTAATGATCCTTAGGCTATGGGTGAGTGATTCCTCCGAGAATTTTCGGGATTCGAGCATGCGGGCTTGGGGTCGAATTTTAGTATTTTTGGAAGAATAGTAGAAAATGTATAATTAGGCTTTGGAATGGGTTATTGAGTAATTATTGATGTTAATACATCCATTATGTCTAGATATTATCGATTCGGAGTTGGATTCGAGAGGAAAGGCTGTGATTAAGGCTTGACTTGCATTTTGGTGTCGAGGTAAGTGTTTGGCCTAACCTTAGCTTGAGGGATTAGGTATAGAGTCTTATTTGCTATGTGTAATTCATGCTTAACGTATAGGTGGGGTGACGAGTGCCTATATGTTGTGGTCAAGCATGCCCGTGAGTCAATTGTGATGAATCATACCGTGTTCTTAATATTCTCTGTACTATGAGTAATTGGTGATTTAGAAGTGATACCTTGATGTTGTTTCATGACATGGGGAGTTATTTTGTTATTTAATTCAGTTGAGGCTTTTACTGTTGAAATTGTATTTCTGATGCGAGGTTGGTTATTACTGAGTCCCTTGCCGGGACAATAGAATTTTATTGAGTATTTTCATACACTTGAGACTTCTTATTGTTGATTTTCACATTATATTGTTGCTTTATATTATTTATCGCACGAGGGGACATGCCGTGCTGATTGTTTATTATTTATCACACGAGGGGACATGCCGTGTTGATCGTTTATTATTTATCGCACGAGGGGACATGCCTTGCCGATGGTTTATTATTTATCGCACGATGGGACATGCCGTGTTGATCGTTTATTATTTATCGCACGAGGGGACATGTCGTGCTGATTGTTTATTATTTATCACACGAGGGACATGCCGTGTTGATCATTTATTGCACGAGGGGACATTCCGTGCCGACTGTTACTATTTATGCACAAGGGGACATTCCGTGCCGAGTGATTGCGAGATTATGCACGAGGGGACATGATGTGCCTTTTGCTGTTCATTATCAATTCTGAGAAATTAAATTCCTGCTTTTACTTTTTTACATTTCAGTTATTACCCTGTTTTATTGTGCTAGCATTTTGATGCCCCTTTTACCCCCAGCATGTTCTCCCCGTATCTGTTTTACTTGCTTATTTCCGTCGATATTTTCCTGTTATTATATAGAATGCACAGGTACATATATTTTTGTCGGTCCTAGCCTCGTCACTACTTCGTAGAGGTTAGGCTCAGCACTTACTCAGTACATGGGGTCGGTTGTACTTATGCTACACCTGCACTTCTTTATGTTGTGGAGACTACGCAGTCGGGCCTGGTGGTCACTGACGGTCAGAGCATTCCATCAGTTCATACAGGAGACATCGAGGTAGACCCGCAGATGTTCGTGGGCCTTGGCGTTACCTTCTACCTTTCTCTTTCAGTTCTATCTTATTTCATAGTTTCAGAGACAGTCATATGTACTTTCTTTCAGACCACTGTATTCAGTAATCTCATATACAGTTCGTGAGTATGTGACACTAGTTCTGGGATATGTATATGGGTTTTATTTCGAAGTTGCTTTATTATTTTTGGTCATTTGTTAACCTTCATATTGTTGACCATCAATGCCTTAGTTATCTTGTTCGTTTTAGTTGTTAGTGAGTTTTATTTAGTTCAAACGTTGGCTTGTCTAGCGGGTTCAATGTTAGACGCAGTCATGGCCCGAAGGTGGGATTTCGGGTCGTGACAAGTTGGTATCAGAGCCCTAGGTTGCTTAGGTCTCACAGCTCACGGAAAAACTTAGTAGAGTCTGAGGGATCGGTACAGAGACGTCTGTACTTATCCCCAGAGGCTGCAAAGTTAGGAATAACTTCATATATTTCATTCTCTGTCGTGCCATTTGACTTCTAAATACTAATTGAGCCTCTATTCTACTCTTTCGCAGATGGCGAGGACGCGTTCTTCCTCATCGACCAACCAACAACTTGATCCTCCTATTGTATCTCCAACGAGGGGCCGAGGCTGTGCTAGAGGCCGAGGTAGGGTCAGGGTTCAGCCCAGAGCAGCAGCCCCAGTAGAGGACCCACAGGTAGACTTTGCCGGTGAGGTTCCTTCTCAGACAGTCCCAGTTGGACCAGCACATGTCCCAGAGGGGTTCATTACTACCCCGGTGCTTCAGGACGCTCTAGTCCGCTTGGTGGGACTTATGGAGAGTGTGGCTCAGGCCGGTTATTTTCCTACTGCACCATCTGGTTCTCAGGCTGGGGGAGGGACCCAGACTCCTGTTATTCATACCCCAGAGCAAGTTGCCACTCAGTTTCAAACTCCAGCACCTCAGACAACTGGAGTAGCCCAGCCGGGTATTGTGGCACCGGCATCCGAGGGTACAGCTATGTCAGCAGATGCTCTATGGAGACTGGATCGGTTCACCAAGTTATTCACTACTACATTTGCTGGTGCACCATCAGAGGATCCCCAAGATTATGTAGACAGCTGTTATGAGGTTCTTCGGAACATGGGCATTGTGGAGTCTAATGGAGTTAACTTTGCTACTTTTCGGTTGTCTGGCACATCCAAGACTTGGTGGAGAGACTATTGCCTGACCAGACCAGCTGGGTCTGCACCATTGACTTGGGCTCAGTTCTCCGAGCTATTCTTGGGAAAGTTTCTTCCCATTACTCAGCGAGAGGATCTTCAGAGGCAGTTTGAGCGCCTCCAGAAGGGATCTATGTCTGTCACTCAGTACGAGACCAGGTTCATCACTCTAGCCAGGCATGCACTTATGATACTTCCCACTGATCGGGAGAGGGTTCGGAGATTTATTAAGGGTTTGGCCCAGCCAATCCAACTTCAGATGGCCAAGGAGACGGGTACTGATATCTCCTTTCAGGATGTAGCCGATGTGGCTTGACGCATTAATATGGTATTATCCCAGGGTGGTGGTCAGGGGTCCGACAAAAGACCTCGTCATTTTGGCCGTTTCAGTGGTGCCTCATCTGGAGGCAGAGATTCCTTTGACAGAGGTCATCCCCCTAGGCCTTATCAGTCAGCACTCCAGGCATCCTGCAGTGCATCATCAACTTCCATCAGTACACCGCCGATTCAGAGTCTTCGGGGTAGTCATTCTAGTCGTCAGGGACAGTTCCAGGGTCAGTATTCTCAGCAGCCGATGGCTTGCTACACTTGCGGTGGTATGGGGCATATTTCCAGGTTTTGCCCCCGAGGTTTTGCTGGTTCTCAGTATCAGGGTTCCCGTGCCATGGTTCCGCATCAAGTGCACCCTCGCCCCCTAAGCCAGCTAGGGGTGGTCGTGGTGCCAGAGGTAGAGTCAGACTCATAGAGGTGGAGGGCAGGTCAGGAAAGGTAGGGGTCAGCCCGTAGCAGGTAGACCTAGAGATGTTCAGGTTGGAGGGGCTCCGCCCCGTTGCTATGCTATTCCGGCCAGGCCTGAGGCTGAGGCCTTTGACGCAGTTATCACAGGTACGGTATCAGTTTGCAGTCGAGATGAATCGGTGTTGTTCGATCCGGGTTCTACTTTCTCTTATGTGTCTTCCTATTTTTCCCTTTATTTGAGCATGTCCCGGGATTCCCTAAGTGCTCCTGTATATGTGTCTACCCCAGTAGGTGATTCTATTGTGGTAGACCGAGTCTAGCGTGCTTGCTTAGTAGTTATTGGTGGTATGGGGACTCAGGTTGATCTTTTGCTTCTAGATATGGTGGACTTTGACGTCATATTGTGGATGGATTGGATATCTACCTATCATGCTATTCTGGACTGTCATGCCAAGACAGTGACCTTGGCCTTGCCAGGTGTGCCTCGTTTGGAGCAGAGAGGGACTCTTATCCATTCTTCTGGAAGAGTTATTTCTTATATGAAGGCTCGGGGTATGGTCGAGAAGGGTTGTTTTGCCTATTTGGCCTATGTTCGTGATTCTAGTGCTGAGGTTCCTTCTATGGAGTATGTGCCTGTGGTTCGTGAGTTCCCAGAGGTTTTCCCTGCTGACCTGCCGGGTATACCACCCGACAGGTATATTGACTTTTGTATCGAGGTGGCTCACGGCACTCAGCCCATTTCTATTCCGCCATATTGTATGTCCCCGCCAGAGTTGAAGGAATTGAAGGATCAGTTGCAGGACTTGTTGGATAAAGGCTTCATTAGGCCTAGTGTTTCTCCTTGGAGCGCTCCGGTGTTGTTCGTTAATAAGAAATATTGATCAATAAGTATGTGTATTGACTACCGGCAACTGAATAAGGTTACTATCAAGAACAAGTATCCTCTGCCGAGGATTGATGATCTATTTGACCAGCTTCAGGGTGCTACAATGTTTTCCAAGATAGATTTGATATCTGGTTACCACCTGCTGAGGATTAGGGCATCTGATGTACCAAAGACGGCCTTTCGCACTCGTTATGGGCATTATGAGTTCTTGGTGATGTCATTCGGGTTGAAAAATACCCCCGCTTCTTTTATGGAGTTGATGAACCGAGTGTTCAGGCCTTATTTGGACTCGTTCGTTATTGTTTTCATTGATGATATATTGATATACTCTCGCAGCCGAGAGGAGCATGAGCAGCACCTTAGAGTCGTCCTCCTGACTCTGAGGGATAGTCAGTTGTATGCCAAATTTTCTAAGTGTGAGTTCTGGTTGAGTTCGGTGGAATTTCTAGGCCATGTTGTGTCGGCAGAGGGTATTCAGGTGGATCCCAAGAAGATTTCGGCAGTCAGAGATTTGCCTAGGCCCACTTCAGCTACAAAGATTCGGAGTTTCTTGGGCTTGGCGGGTTATTATCGCCGATTTGTGGAGGGCTTTTCATCTATCGCAGCCCCGATGACCAGGTTGACCCAGAAGGGTGCTCAGTTGAGGTGGTCAGATGAGTGCGAGGCGAGCTTTCAGAAGCCCAAGACAGCTTTGACAACGGCAACAATGTTATTTTTTCCCACAGGTGCAGGACCGTATACCGTGTATTGTGATGCTTCACGGGTTGGGCTTAGTGCAGTGTTGATGCAGGATGGCAAAGTCATAGCCTATGCTTCTCGTCAGTTGAAGGTTCATGAGAAGAACTATCCAGTTCATGATCTGGAGCTTGCAACTATTGTTCATGCATTAAAGATTTGGAGGCATTACTTGTATGGTGTGCCTTGTGAGGTGCTTACGGATCATAAGAGTTTACAGTATCTATTCAGGCAAAAGAAGTTGAACATGAGGCAGAGAAGGTGGTTAGAGTTACTGAAGGATTATGATATTACCATTCTTTATCATCCGGGGAAGGCCAATGTGGTGGCCGATGCTTTGAGAAGTCAGTTAGTATGGGCAGTCTAGCTTATTTAACAGCCGGGGAGCGACCTCTTGCGTTGGATGTTCAGGCTTTAGCCAACCGATTTGTGAGGTTGGAGGTTTCTGAGACTGGTAGTGTGTTGGCCCATACCCTGGCCCGTTTTTCATTGTATGACCGTATTCGGGCCAGGAAGTGTGATGATCGTCATTTATGTGTTCTTAGAGATACAGTCCGGCACGGGGGTGCCAAGCAGGTTACAGTTGATGATGAGGGAGTTCTGCTGCTGCAGGGCCGTATTTGTGTACCTAATGTTGATTGTATTTATGAGTTTATACTATAGGAGGCCCATGATTCCCGGTATTCCATTCATTCGGGCGCCGCAAAGATGTACCAGGACTTGCGGCAGCATTATTGGTGGCGAAGGATAAAGAATGATATTGTAGCCTATGTAGCTCGGTGCTTGAACTGTCAGTAGGTTAAGTACGAGCACCAGAGACCCGGTGGTTTGATGCAGCAGATTCAGCTTCCTGAGTGGAAGTGGGAGCGTATCACCATGGACTTTGTAGTTGGGCTCCCACGGACTTAGAGGATGTTTGATGCGGTTTGGGTTGTTGTGGATAGGCTGACCAAGTCAACGCACTTAATTCCGGTATCAGTTTCATATTCAGCGGAGAAGGTTGCCAAGATAAATATGAGAGAGATTGTTCGATTGCATGGTGTGCCCTTATCCATTATATCAGACAGAGGTACTCAGTTTACCTCCCATTTCTGGAGAGTTTTTCAGCGAGAGTTGGGTACACAGATTGAGCTGAGCACAGCATTTCATCCTCAGACGGACGGACAGTCCGAGCGTACTATTCAGATCTTGGAGGATATGTTGCGGGCTTGTGTTATTGATTTTGGTGGTTCATGGGACCAGTTCTTGCCATTAGCTAAGTTTGCCTACAACAACAGCTATCAGTCGAGCATTCAAATGGCTCCGTACGAGGCGTTATATGGTAGACGGTGTCGGTCTCCAGTCGGATGGTTTGAGCCAAGAGAGGCTAGGTTGTTAGGTTCCGAGTTAGTCCAAGATGCCTTGGACAAGGTGAAGATTATTCAGGATAGACTTCGTACAACTCAGTCCAGGCAGAAGAGTTATGCGGATCGCAGAGTTCGAGATTCGGCATTCATGATAGGAGACCGGGTATTTCTTCGAGTGTCGCTTATGAAGGGCGTGATGAGGTTCGGGAAGAAGGGAAAGTTGAGCCCTAGGTATATTGGCCCATTTGAGATTTTGGATAAGATAGGAGAGGTGGCCTACAGACTTGCCTTGCCACCGAGTTTATCAGCCGTGCACCCGGTGTTTCATGTGTCTATGCTCCGGAGGTATATTGCGGATCCATCTCATGTACTTGATTTTAAGCGGTGTCCAGTTGGACAAGGATTTATCGTATGAGGAGGAGCCAGTAGTCATATTAGCTCGGCAGGTTCGTCATTTGAGATCGAAGAGTTATCCTTCAGTTCGTGTTCAGTGGAGGGGTCAGCCTATTGAGGCAGCGACCTGGGAGTCCGAGTCCGATATTCGGAGCCGATATCCCCACCTTTTCCCACATTCAGGTACCTTCTATGTCCGTTCGAGGACGAACGTTTGTTTTAGAGGTGGAGATTGTGATGACCCAAAAGTTCATCCTGTGTAAATTTAGCAAAAATTGTGTTCCCAGGCCCCGAAAGCCTCCGTTAATCTCACCTCGATGTGAGTGCGCAGTCCGGGCGCGTAGCCGGGAAGCTTTTATGTGGAAACTTGATAAAGAGTTGAATTTATAATAATTAATTGAATAAAGTTGACATTGGTCAACATTTTTGGTAAACGGACCGAGACCCGTGATCTGGTTGTCCCGGAAGGTCCGTAGGAAAATATGGGACTTGGGCGAATGCCCGGAATCGAATTCCGAGGACCCAAGTCCGAGAAATGAATTTTAAAAGAAAATTGTTTTCTGAAAATAATAAAATCTTATGAAAATGAACCTCGATGTGAAACCTGTGTTGCCGGGTCCGTATTATGGTTCCGGAGCCCGGAACAGGTTCAATATGTGTTATTTAAGTTATCTGTTAAATTGGGTAAGGAACGGGCTTGATTTGACATGTTTCGGATCCAAAATGGAAAATTGAGAGTTAATGAAGTTTTGAGGATTTTCATAGAATTTGAAATTTGGTTTGGAACGTGATTTTATGTTGTCGAGGCCCGACTGTGATTCCGAGACCGGGAATAGTTCCGTATGGTCATTTATAACTTGCCTGCAAAATTTGATGTCATTCCGATTTGTATAGGTCGTTCTAGCGCATTTTTATAGAAATCTAGAGTTTGAAAGCCTTAAGTTATGAATTCAGGGGTTTTGGGATGTGATTTTGAGTTTTAGCGTTGTTTTGAGTGTTCCGTGGGCTCGAGCAAGTCCGAATAATTATTTGGGACTTGTTGGTATATTTGGACGAGGGCTCGGGTGGGCCCAGGTGCCTCCCGGACCCCGCACGAGGCCAAAAACCAGCTAAACATACTGCTGGTGCAGCTGTAGCTGGTGTGACCGCAGGTGCGGTTGCCCAGCCGCAGGTGCGGGACCGCTCCTGCGGTCCCAGCCTTGCAGGTGCAGACCATTTTCCGCAGGAGCGGGACCGCAGGTGCGGTTGCCCAGCCGCAGGTGCGGGACCGCTCCTGCGGTCCCAGCCTTGCAGGTGCAGACCATTTTCCGCAGGAGCGGGACCGCAGGTGCGAACCCAGCTCCCCCGGCCATTTTCCGCAGGTGCGGCCATTTCCTCGCGGGTGCGGGACCGCAGGTGCGGTCCCAGGGTCGCAGGTGCGGAAACCCCTGTAGGCAGCCAGTATTTAAATGTCAAATCTCGGGTCTCCTTCATTTACACTCATTCCATCCTCCATTGAAGGGTTCTAAGAGCTTGAGAAACAATTCCTCGACCCACTTCCAGTAGAGGTAAGTAATTTCACTCTATTTTACTAGTTTAATTCATGAATTGTCAAGGGGATTAACTACTAAATCTTAGAAAAAAATCTAGGTTTTGAGTAGTAAATGGGTTTTTTGGGAATTTGGTGAACTATCCAATTAATGATATGAATTCAAGTAGAAACTTCATATTAATGATCCTTAGGCTATGGGTGAGTGATTCCTCCGAGAATTTTCGGGTTTCGAGCATGCGGGCCCGGGGTCGAATTTTAGTATTTTTGGAAGAATAGTAGAAAATGTATAATTAGGCTTCGGAATTGGTTATTGAGTAATTATTGATGTTAATACATCCATTATATCTAGAAATTATCGATTCGGAGTTGGATTCGAGAGGAAAGGCTTGACTTGCATTTTGGAGCTGAGGTAAGTGTTTGGCCTAACCTTAGCTTGAGGGATTAGGTATAGAGTCTTATTTGCTATGTGTAATTCATGTCCAACGTATAGGCGGGGTGACGAGTGCCTATACATTGCGGTCAAGCATGCCTGTGAGTCAATTGTGATGAATCATACCGTGTTCTTAATATTTTCTGTACTATGAGTAATTGGTGATTTAGAAGTGATACCTTGATGTTGTTTCATGACATGGGGAGTTATTGTGTTATTTGTTTCAGTTGAGGATTTTTACTGTTGAAATTGTATTTCTGATGCAAGTTTGGTTATAGCTGAGTCCCTTGCCGGGACAATAGAATTTTATTGAGTATTTCCATACACTTGAGACTTCTTATTGTTGATTTTCACATTATATTGTTGCTTTATATTATTTATCGCACGAGGGGTCATGTCGTGCTGATTGTTTATTATTTATAACACGAGGGGACATGCCGTGTTGATCATTTATTTATTATCGCACGAGGGGACATGTCGTGCTGATTGTTTATTATTTATCACACGAGGGGACATGCCGTGTTGATCGTTTATTATTTATCGCACGAGGGGACATGCTGCGATGATTGTTTATTATTTATCACACGAGGGGACATGCCGTGTTGATCGTTGAATATTTATTGCACGAGGGGACATTCCTTGCCGAGTGTTACTATTTATGCACGAGGGGACATGCCGTGCCTTTTGCTGTTCATTATCTGTTCTGAGACATTAAATTCCTGCTTTTACTTTTTTACATATCAGTTATTACCATGTTCTACTGTACTAGCATTTTGTTGCCCTTTTTACCCCCAGCATGTTCTCCCCGTATCTGTTTTACTTGCTTATTTCCGTCGATATTTTCTTGTTATTATATAGAATGCACAGGTACATATATTTTTGTCGGTCCTAGCCTCGTCACTACTTTGCCGAGGTTAGGCTCGGCACTTACTCAGTACATGGGGCTGGTTGTACTGATGCTACACCTGCACTTCTTTATGTTGTGGAGACTACGCAGCCGGGCGGTGGTCACTGACGGTCGGAGCATTCCATCAGTTCATACAGGAAACATCGAGGTAGACCTGCAGACGTTCGTGGGCCTTGGCGTCACCTTCTACCCTTCCCTTTCAGTTCTGTCTTATTTCATAGTTTCAGAGACAGTCATATGAACTTATTTTCAGACCACTGTATTCAGTAATCTCATAGACAGTTCGTGAGTATGTGACACCAGTTCTGGGATATGTATATGGGTTATATTTCGAAGTTGCTATATTATTTTTGGTAATTTGTTAACCTTCATATTATTGACCATCGATGTCTTAGTTATCTTGTTTGTTTTAGTTGTTAATGAGTTTTATTTAGTTCAAACGTTGGCTTGTCTAGCGGGTTCAACATTAGACTCAGTCATGGCCCGAAGGTGGGATTTAGGGTCGTGACAAGTTGGTATCAGAGGCCTAGGTTGCTTAGGTCTCACAGCTCACGGACAAACTTGGTAGAGTCTTAGGGATCGGTACGGAGACGTCTGTACTTATCCCCAGAGGCTGCAAAGTTAGGAATAACTTCATATCTTTCATTCTCTATCGTGCCATTTGACTTCTAAATACTACATTTGCTGGTGCACCATCAGAGGATCCCCAGCATTATTTAGACAGCTGTTATGAGGTTCTTCGGAACATGGGCGTTGTGGAGTCCAATGGAGTTGACTTTTCTACTTTTCGGTTGTCTGGCGCAGCCAAGACTTGGTGGAGAGACTATTGCCTGACCAGACCAGCTGGGTCTGCACCATTGACTTGGGCTCAGTTCTCCGAGATATTCTTGGGAAAGTTTCTTCCCATTACTCAGCGAGAGGATCTTCGGAGGTAGTTTTAGCGCCTCCAGCAGGGATCTATGTCTGTCACTCAATACGAGACCAGGTTCATCACTCTAGCCAGGCATGCACTTATGATACTTCCCACTGATCGGGAGAGGGTTCGGAGATTTATTGAGGGTTTGGCCAAGCCTATCAAACTTCAGATGGCCAGGGAGACGGGTACTGATATCTCCTTTCAGGATGCAGCCGATGTGGCCAGATGCATTGAGATGGTATTATCCCAGGGTGGTGGTCAATGGTCCGACAAGAGACCTTGACATTTCGGCCATTTCAGTGGTGCCTCATCTGGAGGCAGAGATTCCTTTGGCAGAGGTCATCCCCCTAGGCATTATCAGTCAGCACTCCAGGCAGCCCGCAGTGCATCATCAGCTTCCATCAGTGCACCGCCGATTCAGAGTCTTCAGGGTAGTCATTCTAGTCGTCAGGGACAGTTCCAGGGTCAGTATTCTCAGCAACCGATGGCTTGCTACACTTGCGGTGGTATGGGGCATATTTCCAGGTTTTGCCCCCAAGGTTTTGTTGGTTCTCAGTATCAGGGTTCCCGTGCCATGGTTCCCGCATCAAGTGCACACTCGCCCTCTCAGCCAGCTAGGGGTGATCGTGGTGCCAGAGGTGGAGGTCAGACTCATAGAGGTGGAGGGCAGGTCATGAGAGGTAGGGGTTATCCCGTAGCAGGTAGACCTAGAGATGTTTAGGTTGGAGGAGCTCTGCCCCGTTGCTATGCTATTCCGGCCAGGCCTGAGGCTGAGGCCTCTGACGCAGTTATCACATGTACGGTATCAGTTTGCAGCCGAGATGCTTCGGTGTTATTCGATCCGGGTTCTACTTTCTCTTATGTGTCTTCCTATTTTGCCCTTTATTTGGGCATGTCCCGTGATTCCCTGAGTGCTCCTGTATATGTGTCTACCCCGGTGGGTGATTCTATTGTGGTAGATTGAGTCTACCGTGCTTGCTTAGTAGTTATTGGTGGTATGGGGACTCAGGTTGATCTTTTGCTTCTGGATATGGTGGACTTTGACGTCATATTGGGGATGGACTGGCTATCTCCCTATCATGCTATTCTGGACTGTCATGCCAAGACAGTGACCTTGGCCTTGCCAGGTGTACCTCGTTTGGAGTGGAGAGGGACTCCTATCCATTCTTCTGGGAGAGTTATTTCTTATATGAAGGCTCGGCGTATGGTCGAGAAGGGTTGTTTGGCTTATTTGGCCTATGTTCGTGATTCTAGTGCTGGGGTTCCTTCTATGGAGTCTGTGCATGTGGTTCGTTAGTTCCTAGAGGTTTTCCCTGCTGACCTGCCGGGTATGCCACCCAACAGGGATATTGACTTTTGTATCGAGGTGGCTTAGGGCACTCTGCCCATTTCTATTCCGCCATATCGTATGGCCCCGCCAGAGTTGAAGGAATTGAAGGATCAGTTGCAGGACTTGTTGGATAAAGGCTTCATTAGGCCTAGTATTTCTCCTTGGGGTGCTCCAGTGTTGTTCGTTAAGAAGAAAGATGGCTCAATGAGGATGTGTATTGACTACCGGCAGCTTAATAAGGTTACTATAGAGAACAATTATCCTCTGCCGAGGATTGATGATCTATTTGACCAGCTTCAGGGTGCTACAGTGTTTTCCAAGATAGACTTGAGATCTGGTTACCACCAGCTGAGGATTAGGGCGTCTGATGTCCCTAAGACGGCCTTTCGCACTCGTTATGGGCATTATGAGTTCTTGGTGATGTCATTCGGGTTGACAAATGCCCCCGCTGCTTTTATGGAGTTGATGAACCGAGTGTTCAGGCCTTATTTGGACTCGTTTGTTATTGTTTTCATTGATGATATATTGATATACTCTCACAACCGAGAGGAGCATGAGCAGCACCTTAGAGTTGTTCTCCAGACTTTGAGGGATAGTCAGTTGTATGCCAAATTTTCTAAGTGTGAGTTCTGGTTGAGTTCGGTGGCATTTTTGGGCCATGTTGTGTCGGTAGAGGGTATTCAGGTGGATCCCAAGAAGATTTCGGCAGTCAGAGATTGGCCTAGGCCCACTTCACCTACAGAGATTCGGAGTTTCTTGGGCTTGGCGGGTTATCGCCGATTTATGGAGGGCGTTTCATCTATCGCAGCCCCGATGACCAGGTTGACCCAGAAGGGTGCTCAGTTCAGGTGGTCGGATGAGTGCGAGGCGAGCTTTCAGAAGCTCAACACAACTTTGACTACGGCACCAGTGTTAGTTTTGCCCGCAGGTTCAGGACCATATACCATGTATTGTGATGATTCACGGGTTGTGCTTGGTGCAGTGTTGATGCAGGATGGAAAAGTCATAGCCTATGTTTCTCGTCAGTTGAAGGTTCATGAGAAGAATTATCCAGTTCATGATCTGGAGCTTGCAGCTATTGTTCATGCATTAAAGATTTGGAGGCATTACTTGTATGGTGTGCCTTGTGAGGTGTTTACGGATCAAAAGAGTTTACAGTATCTATTCAGGAAAAAAGAGTTGAACATGAGGTAGAGAAGGTGGTTAGAGTTACTGAAGGATTATGATATTACCATTCTTTATCATCCGGGGAAGGCCAATTTGGTGGCTGGTGCTTTGAGCCGGAAGTTAGTCAGTATGGGCAGTCTAGCTTATTTATCAGCCGGGGAGCGACCTCTTGCGTTGGATGTTCAGGCTTTAGCCAATCCATTTGTGAGGTTGGTGGTTTCCGAGACGGGCAGTGTGTTGGCCCATATCGTGGCCCGTTCTTCATTGTATGACCGTATTCGGTCCTGGCAGTGTGATGATCGTCATTTATGTGTTCTTAGAGATACAGTCCGGCACGGGGGTGCCAAGCGGGTTACGGTTGATGATGAGGGAGTTCTGCGGATGCAGGGCCGTATTTGTGTACTTGATGTTGATGGTATTCGTGAGTTGATACTACAGGAGGCCCATAGTTCCCGGTATTCCATTCAATCGGGTGCCGCAAAGATGTACCAGGACTTGCGGCAGCATTATTGGTGGTGGAGGATGAAGAAGGATATTGTAGCTTATGTAGCTCGGTGCTTGAACTGTCAGCCAGTTAAGTACGAGCACCAGAGACCCGGTGGTTTGATGTAGCAGATTCAGCTTCCTAAGTGGAAGTGGGAGCGTATCACCATGGACTTTGTAGTTGGGCTCCCACGGACTCAAAGGATGTTTGGTGCAGTTGGGTTGTTGTGGATAGGCTGACCAAGTCAGCGCACTTAATTCTTGTATCAGTTACATATTCAGCAAAGAAGTTAGCCAAGATATATATGAGAGAGATTGTTCGATTGCATGGTGTGCCCTTATCCATTATATCAGACAGAGGTACTCAGTTTACCTACCATTTCTGGAGAGTTTTTCAGCGAGAGTTGGGTACACAGATTGAGCTGAGCACAACATTTCATCCTCAGACGGACGGACACTCCGAGCGTACTATTCAGATCTTGGAGGATATGTTGCGGGCTTATGTTATTGATTTTGGTGGTTCATGGGACCAGTTCTTGCCTTTAGTTGAGTTTGCCTACAACAACAGCTATCAGTCGAGCATTCAGATGGCTCCGTACGAGGCGTTGTATGGTAGACAGTGTCGGTCTCTAGTCGGATGGTTTGAGCCAGGAGAGGCTAGGTTGTTAGGTTCCGATTTAGTCCAGGATGCCTTGGACAATGTGAAGATTATTTAGGATAGACTTCGTACAGCTCAGTCCAGGCAGAAGAGTTATGCGGATCGCATAGTTCGAGATTTGGCATTCATGATAGGAGACCGGGTATTTCTTCGAGTGTCGCCTATGAAGGGCGTGATGACGTTCGGGAAGAAGGGAAAGTTGAGTCCTAGGTACATTGGTCCATTTGAGATTTTGGATAAGGTAGGAGAGGTGGCCTACAGACTTGCCTTGCCACCGAGTTTATCAGCCGTGCACCCGGTGTTTCATGTGTCTATGCTCCGGAGGTATATTGCGGATCCATCTCATGCACTTGATTTCAGCGGTGTCCAGTTGGACAGGCATTTATCGTATGAGGTGGAGCCAGTAGCCATATTAGCTCGGCAGGTTCGTTAGTTGAGATCGAAGAGTTATCCTTCGGTTCGTGTTCAGTGGAGGGGTCAGTCTGTTGAGGCAGCGACCTGGGAGTCCGAGTCCGATATGCGGAGCCGATATCCCCATCTTTTCTCAAACTCAGGTACTTTTCTATGTCCGTTTGAGGACGAACGTTTGTTTTAGAGGTGGATATTGTGATGACCCAAAAGGTCATCCTGCGTAAATTTAGAAAAAATTGTGTTCCGAGGCCCCGAAAGCCTCCGATAATCTCACCTCGATGTGTGAGCGCAACCCGGGCCCGTAGACGGGAAACTTTTATGTAGAAACTTGATAAAGAGTTGAATTTATAATAATTAATTGAATAAAGTTGACTTTGGTCAACATTTTTGGTAAACGGACCCAGACCCGTGATCTGGCGGTCCCAGAAGGTGCGTAGGAAAATATGGGACTTGGGCATATGCCCGGAATCAAATTCCGAGGACCCAAGTCCGAGAAATGAATTTTTAAAGAAAATTATTTTCTGAAAATAATAAAGGCTTATGAAAGTTAACCTCGATGTGAAACCTGTGTTGCCGGACCCGTATTATGGTTCCGGAGCCCGGAACAAGTTCAAAATGTGTTATTTAAGTTATATGTGAAATTGGGTAAGGAACGGGCTTGATTTGACATGTTTCGGATCCAAAATGGGAAATTGAGAGTTAATGAAGTTTTGAGGATTAATAGAATTTGAAATTTGGTTTGGAACATGATTTTATGTTGTCGAGGCCCGAATGTGATTCCGACACCGGGAATAGTCCCGTATGGTCATTTATAACTTGCCTGCAAAATTGGATGTCATTCCGAGTCATATAGGTCATTCCAGCGCATTTTTATAGAAATCCAGAGTTTGAAAGTCTTAAGTTATGAATTCAGGGGTTTTGGGATGTGATTTTGAATTTTACCGTTGTTTTGAGTGTTCCGTGGGCTCGAGCAGGTCCGTATAATGATTTGGGACTTGTTGGTATATTTGGACGGGGGCTCGGGTGGGCCCAGGTTCCTTCCAGACCCCGCACAAGGCCAAAAACCAGCTAAAAACACTGTTGGTGCAGCTGTAGCTGGTGTGACCGCAGGTGCGGTTGCCCAGCCGCAGGTGCGGGACCGCTCCTGCGGTCCCAGCCTCGCAGGTGCGCATCTTCTGCAAGTGCGGACCATTTTCTGCAGGAGCGGGACCGCAGGTGCGAACCCTGCTCCCCCGGCCATTTTTCGCAGGTGCGACCATTTCCTCGCAGGCGCGGGACCAGGGTCGCAGGTGCGGAAACCCCTGTAGGCAGCCAGTATTTAAATGTCAAATCTCGGGTCT
>ML252513.1:20728-97913 GCA_005239495.1 Nicotiana undulata | reverse complement strand
CCTAAACCACTCGGAATGACTTCAAATTTTGCAGATAAGTTATGAATGACACAACGGAACTATTCCCGGTCTCGGAATTTCATTCGGACCTCGGGAACATAAATTCACCTCTCAAGCAAAATTTCAAATTCTTTAGAAACCCCACAAGTTCATTAATTCCATCTTTCCTCGTTTGGATCTGAAACCAATCAAATCAAGCTCGTTTTACACCAAATTCCACAGATAGGACAAATAACATATAACAAACCTGTTCCGGGCTCCGAAACCGCAATACGGGCCCGGTAACACGGTTTTCACATAATTATTCATTTTCAAAAGCCTTTATTATTTTCAGAAAATAATTTTCCTTAAAAATTCATTTCTCGGGCTTGGGACCTCGGAATTTGATTCCGGGCATACGCCGAAGTCCCATATTTTCCTACGGACCCTCCGGCACCGTCACATCACGGGTCCGGATCCGTTTACCAAAAATGTTGACCAAAGTCAAATTTATTCAATTATTCAATTCAAAAATCCCATTTTTATGAAATTTTCACATGGAAGTTTCCCGGCTACCTGCCCGGGCTGCGCACGCATATCGAGATGAGATTAACGGAGGCTTTCGAGGCCTCGGAACATAGATTTAGCTGGAAATACTTAGGATGACCTTTTGGGTCATCACAACAGGGGGAAAGCTCCCAAATCTCAGTCTGTAGTCCCAATTTAAATATGCTATGCAGTACAGGGGGAAAGCTCCCGGATCTCAGTCTGTAGTCCCAATTTAAATATGCAATACAATACAGGGGCAAAGCTCCCGGATCTCGGTCCGTAGTCCCAATTTAATTATGAGATGCAGAATCCTATCGGATACGACTTAATTAAACTATTAAAGAAAACAATAGGTATGAATAAGGTAAAACTACCTAAGCATGGAGAAAATAGTAGAAAGTACGGGGAATTCAAGTGATAATAGGTAGGCATGCTCATTCATACGCTAACTAATCAGTTATAACATGAAGCGGTAATATAGGAATGAAATGAGTTATGTCATGGAAGGAAAAGAGGGAATTTAGCAACCATGACCCGTGTACGCACTCGTCACCTCACGTACACGACGTCCACATAGTAAAATCAGTATAAAAATGCCTAAGGGAAATCCTCAACACAAAGTTAGGCAAGCCACTTACCTTGACTGCGCTAATCAACTCAATACCACGCTCTTGCCACGAGTATCCGACTCCGGGTGGCCTAAATCTATTCAATTCGATTGCATAATATAAATATCACTTAAACGGAACAAAATAGCTAATTATTTCTAAGCTAATATGCGAAATTAGGAAATTCGCCTAAAAAGTCCCCCGGGCCCACGTCACGGAGTCGGGTAAAAATTTTATTTTCTGGACACTCGTTCACTCACGAGTCTAACCATATAAGAATCTCTCAAATCGGAGGCCAAACACTCAATCAAATCTCAATATTTTGGTCTATGAAGTTCATCCCATTTTCCCCATTTTCTACCCAAAACTTTCGAAATTAAAAGTGGGATTTAAGATTGGGATCATGGAAATTGATCTATAATGGATAGAAATTACTTACCCAAGTTACCCAGGTACAAATGCCTCCAAATATCGCCTCTACCGAGCTCTCAAAATAAAAAAGGGTAAAAATAACATAAACCCTCGGAATTGGGTTTCTTAAAAGACTGCCTAGGTATTGCCTTATGCGATCGTGCACAATGCGTCGCGATCGCGGAGAGTAATCTCCCACGCGCCCAGAACTCCTTTTATGCGAACGCAGATATAGGCTTGCGATCGCGGACCCTCACAACCCAGCTCTTTGCGATCGCGTTTGGGACCTCGCGACCGCATAGGACAATTGACGAAACTCCCTCAGACCACGGATACACTACGCGATCGCGACCTAGGACATGCGATCGCAAAGGCTAAATTTCCAGCATAATGCGATCGCAAACTTCATCTTGTGATCGCAGAGAACAACTCCAGGCCTCCCCTCATTTACCTTATGCGATCGCGGATAGAGGCTTGCGATCGCAATGAACAAAAAAGCTGCTGGTGAAAACCATCCAAACGAGCAGAGAGTTTAGGCCAAAAACATGCCCGTTTGGGCATCCGAAACACACCTGAGGCCCCCGGGACCTCAACCAAAATTACCAATCCACCCTAATACCTCATTAAAACTTGGTCGAGCCTTAAAATCACATCTCATAACATCCAAATCATCAAATATGCATAGATTCAATCCTAAGAACTTAGGAAATTTCTAAAATTAACATCTGATGCCGAAACACGTCAAAACTCATCCGAACGACCTCAAAGTTTGCACACGGGTCATAAATGGCATTACGAACCTGCTTTCGCTTTTGGAATTCCATTCCGAGTCCGATATCAAAATTTCTCCTATCGGCCAAAATCGCCAAAATTCTAACTTTTGCCAATTCAAGCCTAATTCCACAACCGACCTCGAAAACATATTCTGAACACGCTCCTAACCTCGGAATCACCCAACGGGGCTAAGGGAGTCGAAGGAATTCTATTCCGGATCCGTCTTCACACAGTTCTAGCTACGACCGGATTTTCAAAAGTTAAATTCCACATTTAAGGACTAAGCGTCCAAAATCACTCCGGACTTCACCACTCAACGCTCCGAAAAGTTTCAATAACATAAATAGACATAGGAGAAGCAGTTATTAGGGGATCTTGGCACTAACTCTCAATACGACCGACCGGGTCGTTACATTCTCCCCCTCTTAAGAAAATCTTTCGTCTTCAAATGAGTATAGAAACATACCTAAAGCTGTGAAAAGATAAGGGTACTGACTCCGCATATCCTGCTTGGCCTCCCAAGTCGCCTCCTCGACCGGATGACCCCACCACTGGACCTTGACCGAGGCAATATTCTTCGACCTGAGCTTTTGGCCTGCCTGGCCAATATAGCCACAGGCTCCTCAACATATGATAGATCCTTGTCCAACTGGACTGAGTTGAAATCCAAAACATGAGTCGGATCACCGTGATACTTCCGGAGCATGGAAACGTGGAATATTGGATAAACTCCTGCTAGGTTAGGAGGCAAATCCAACTCATAAGCAACCTCCCAAACCCGCTGCAACACCTCAAAAGGGCCAATGAACCTCGCACTCAGCTTACGCTTCTTCCCGAATCTCATGACACCCTTCATAGGTGATACTCGAAGCAAAACCTGATCACCAGCCATGAATGTCAAGTCACGAACCTTCCGATCCGCATAACTCTTCTGGTTGGACTGAGTTGTGCAAAGTCTCTCTTGGATCACCTTCACCTTGTCCAGGGTATCATGAACCAAGCCTGTACCCAACAATCGGGCCTCGCCCAGCTCAAACAATCCTACTGAGACCTACACCGCCTACCATACAAAGCCTCATACGGCGCCATCTAAATGCTGGACTGGTAGCTGTTATTATAAGCAAACTTTGCAAGAGGAAAGTATAGATCCCATGACCCTCCAAAATCCATCACACAGGCACGGAAGAATCTAAATCGTGTGCTTGAAATATTGTGCTGAGATCTATCTGTGTACGTAACTCACTATGCAAAGCTCTCCACAAGTGTGAGGTGAACTGAGGACCTCGATCTGATATAATGGACACCGGTACACCGTGCAACCAGACTATCTCCCGAATGCAGATTTAGGCCAATCTGTCAGAAGAATATGTAGTCATTACTAGAATGAAATGGGTTGATTTGGTCAGCCGGTCCAAAATCACCCAAATAGCATCATGCTTCCCCAAGGTCCGAGGAGGTCCAACCACAAAATCCATGGTGATCTGCTCCCACTTCCACTCTAGAAGCTGAATATGCTGAAGTAATCCTCCCGGTCTCTGATGCTCACATTTGACCTGCTGACAATTGAGACACTTGGCTACAAACTCTGCTATATCCTTCTTCATCATTCGCCACCAATAATGTTGTCTCAGATCCTGGTACATCTTCGCGGTACCTGGATGGATGGAATACCGCGAGCTATTGGCCTCCTCAAGAATCAACTCCCGAAGCCCATCCGCGTTGGGCACACAAATAAGACCTTGCATCCTCATCACACCATCATCACGTATGGTCACATCCCTGGCATCACCCTGCGAAACTCTATCCTGAAGAGCCCGAAGGTTGAGATCATTATACTGGCGCTCCCGAATGCGGTCATAAAGAGAAGATCGGGCAACAATGCAAGCAACTACCTGGTGAGGCTCAGAAAGATCCAGCCTCACGAACTTACTGGCTAAGGACTGAACATCCAAGGCTAAGGGCCTCTCAGCTGCACAAAGATATGCCAAACTACCCAAACTCTCCGCCCGGCAACTCAAGGCGTCGGCCACCATATTAGCCTTCCCCGGGTGGTATAATATAGTGATGTCATAATCCTTGAGTAACTCCAACCACCTACGCTGACGCAAATTAAGATCCTTCTACCTGGATATGTGCTACAAACTCCGATGATCCGTGAATATCTCACAGGGAACACCATAAAAATAATGACGCCATATCTTCAGGACGTGAACAATCGCTGTCAACTCGAGATCTTGCACAGGGTAGTTCTTCTCGTGCACCTTCAACTGTCTGGACGCGTAGGCAATCACCCTACCGTCCTGCATCAACACTGATCCTAGGACAATCCTCGAAGCATCATAATAGACTGTATAGGACCCTGAACCTGTGGGTAATACTAACACTGGAGCTGTAGTCAGGGTTTTTTTGAGCTTTTGAAAGCTCTCCTCACACTCCTCAATCCATATAAAAGGTGCACCCTTCTAGGTCAGTCTGGTCATGAGCGCTGAAATTGATGAAAATCCCTCCACAAAGCGGAGATAATACCCAGCAAAACCGAGGAACCTGCGGATCTCAGTAGCTGAAGACGGTCTAGGCCAACTTTGCACCGCCTCCACCTTCTTTGGGTCTACCTTACCATATGGCCTAAGAATGCCACAAAATCAAGCCAAAATTCACACTTAGAAAATTAGGCATACAACTTCTTCTCTTTCAATGTCTGAAGTACGATCCTCAAATGCTGCTCATGGTCCTCCTGGGACCGAGAATATACCATAATGTCGTCAATGAACATGATGAAAAAAGTATCAACATACGGCCGAAATACGCTGTGCATCAGGTGTATGAAAGCTGCTGGGTCATTAGTCAGCCCAAATGACATAACCAGGAACTCATAGTGGCCATATCTTGTCCTGAAGGCACTCTTCGGGATATCCGGCTCCCAAATATTCAACTGATGATAGCCCGAACGAAGATTAATCTTGGAGAACTCCCTAGCACCCTGAAGCTGGTCAAATAAATCATCAATGCGGGGCAATGGGTACCTGTTATTCACTGTTACCTTATTCAGCTTCTGGTAGTTAATACACATACGCATCGTACCATCCTTTTTCTTCACAAATAACACCAGAGCACCCCAAGGTGATACACTGGCCCTGATGAAACCTTTGTCAAGAAACTCCTGCAACTGCTCCTTTGACTCCTTCAATTCAGGAGGAGCCATGCGATAGGGAGGAATGGAAATGGTTTGAGTGCTCGACAACAAGTCAATACCGAAATCAATATCTCTGTCGGGCGGCATACGCAGAAGATCAGCTGGAAAAACATCAGGATAGTCCCTAACAACGGGAACAGACTCAACTGTAGGGGTCTCAGCACTAACATCTCTCACATAAGCCAAATACGCATCACACCCCTTTTTCAACCATCCGTTGAGCCTTAAGAAAAGAAATGACTCGGCGGGGAGTGTACTCTACGGAACCTCTCCACTCTAACCTCGGTAGTTCTTGCATAGCCAGCGTCACGATCTTGGTGTGACAATCAAGAATAGCATAGTAGGGAGACAACCAGTCCATACCCAATATAACATCAAAATCTACCATACTAAGTAATAATAAATCAACCCTGGTCTCAAAACCATTGATAACTATCAAACACGACCGATATACGCAGTCCACAACAAGAGAATCTCCCACAGGAGTAGAAACATAAACGGGAGAACTCAAATAATCCCGAGATATTCCCAGATGGGAAGCAAAATAAGAAGACACATACGAATATGTAGAGCCTAGGTGAAATAATACTGATGCATCCCTATGACAAACGGGAACAATGCTTGTAATGACTGAATCTGAAGCAATGGCCTCTGAACGGGCTGGAAGAGCATAGTACCTGGCCTGGCCTCCCTTTCTAGGGCGACCTCGACCTCCCCGACCTCGACCTCGGGCTGTCTGAGAAGGTGAGGTAGCAGATGGAGTTGGAAGAATAGCTGGAGGACCTGGTGGAAGGCGTGGAACCTGATAAGTCTGAGGTGCTGCACCCCTCCTAGCTATGGGGTAATATCTGATCACATGACGAGGGTCACTACACTCAAAACAACCCCTCGGAGGACGTGGCAGCTGATGCTAACTCTGAACTGGCCTACTGGAATGGCCGATGATATCACCTCGAGTAAGAGGCATTTGAGATACTGGTGGTGCATAATAAGGCTCCTGAGGTCTAGAAGGAGCCGGAATACCACTGGCTGCTGGAAGAGCTGAATGAACAGGGAGACTCACAAAACCCCTACCATAGCGCGTTGCTGATGCACGGGCTCCTGAAAAATGACCAGTCTCTCGAGACATCTTGGCCTCTCTCTCCTCCCTGTCCGGGGATAACATGGTCTCAATCCTCCAGGAAATACTCACGGCCTGCTGATATGGGATATCTGTCTCCAGCTCTCTGGCCATGCTGGTCCGAATACTATGGTGGAGCCCCTCAATAAAGCGTTGAACCCTCTCTCTTACAGTGACAACCAAAGTTGGTGCATGGCGAGCCAAATCGCTGTAACGAACTGCATACTCCGACATAGTCATGGTACCCTGGCGTAGCTGCTCAAACTCTGCACGCCAAGCCTCCCTGAGGCTCTGAGGGACAAACTCAAGCAAGAACATCTCTAAGAACTGAGCCAAAGTAAGTGAAGCTGCCTCATCCGGACTACTAAGCTCAGAAGCACGCCACCACTGATAAGTTTCTCCCCTCAGCTGGAAAGCAGTGAAAGAAACCCCACTCGTCCCCACGATACCCATAGTGCGGAGAATGAGATGACACCCCTCATGAAAACCCAAGGCATCATCCGAAGCTAGTCCGCTGAACTCAGGTGGGTGGTACTTCTTGTACCTCTCAAGTCGGAGCTGCTCTGCCTCAGGAACGGCTATCCTAGTCTCATGCTGAGCTGGAGCTGCTGGGGGCAAATGAATATACTCTGGAACCTGCCCAATATGAACCCTCTGCTCAGGAGTACGGGCTGCGGGAGTATGTGTCCCTCCCTCGGCCTGGGATGTAGCTGGGGCTATCAGAAGTAGTCTCGCCTGAGACAGAGTACTGAAGGCACTCAAAAACTGAGCCAATTTCTCCTGGAGGGCTGGAGTAATAGTAGGGACCTCGTGTGCTCCTCCAACTGTGACTGCAGGGGGATCATCTGCCTCTGCTCTCGCCGGTGCTCGGGCTACATTACGTGCTCGTCCTCTGCCCCGGCCCTTGCCTCTGACGGCTCTGTAAGCAAGAATAGAATAGAGTTTAAGAATTTTGATGATAGTAACTAGCACGATAAGGAATTCCAAAGAATATGATTTTTCTTAACAATTACATAGCCTTTCATTGATAGATACGAACGTCTCCGCACCGATCTGTGAGACTCTAATAAACCGGTTTGTGATTTGTGTCTCCTACGAACCTAGAAGCTCTGATACCAACTTGTCACGACCCGATTTACCCTCCGAACGGTCCCGTGACGGCACCTAGTCTCTACGACTAGGTAAGCCTAAATTTGCGGAAAATAAGACAAACAATAATAGAACAGTAAAGAAGAAGCAATACTATAAAACTTAGCCGCTCGGCATGTACAACTTTTTACTTTCCCAAAACCCGGAATGTCACAAATCATAAGATTTATACGACTATAGCTCTATACAACGGAACAAAGAAAATGTGTATATGTATATCTTCTAAGTTGGCAATGGAGTAGATTGGGACACGTGGGATTCTGCGGACGCTGCAAAATTACCTCGCGGTCTCCTAACAGCTGTTGTAGTAATCCTAGCCAAAACATTGTTTACTGGTACCTGGATCTGCACATGAGGAAAACATGCACAGGAAAGTGCGTGACTACTCCACATTTGATACTCCGTAAGTGCCAAGCCTAACCTCAGTCAAGTAGTGACGAGGTCAGGTTAAGGCTCTACTGAGTATGAAAATAAGACAGTTATAAGTTTGAACAGTGACATATAAATAGCTAAAATAAGAAGAATTTAAAGGAAAACTGAAAGAAATAATAAAGAAAAGCCCTCGGCTCAGCACAACAAATATGCAATGCAATACAGGGGGAAAGCTCCTGGATCTCGGTTTGTAGTCCCAATTTAAATATGCTATGCAGTATAGGGGAAAGTTCCCAGATCTCAGTCCGTGGTCCCAATTTAAATATGAAATGCAGTACAGAGGGAAAGCTCCCGGATCTCGGTCCGTAGTCCCAATTAAAATATGAGATGCAGAATCCTATCGGATACGACTTAATTAAACAATTCAAGAAAACAATAGGCAAGAATAAGGTAAAACTACCTAAGCAAGTATGGGGAATTCAAGTGATAACAGGTAGGCATGCTCATTCCTACGCTAACTAATGAGTTATAACATGAAGCGGTAATATAGGAACGAAATGAGTTATGTCATGGAAGGAAAAGCGGGAAATTAGCAACCATGACCCGTGTACGCACTCGTCACCTTACGTACACGGCGTCCACATAGTAAAATCACTATAAAAATGCCTAAGGGAAATTCCCAACACAGTTTTAGGCAAGCCACTTACCTTGACTGCGCTAATCAACTCAATACCACGCTCTTTCCACGAGTATTCGACTTCGGGTGGCCCAAATCTATTCAATTCGATTGCATAATGTAAATATCACTTCAAGGGAACAAAATAGCTAATTATTTCTAAGCTAATACGCAAAATTAGGAAATTCGCCCAAAAGTCTCCGGGGCCCACGTCTCGGAGTCGGGTAAAAATTATATTTTCCGGACACTCGTTATCTCACGAGTCTAACCATATAAGTAGGATCTCTCAAATTGGAGGCCAAACACCCAATCAAAACTCAATAATTTGGTCTATGAAGTTCATCCCATTTTTCCCATTTTCTACTTAAAACTTTCAAAATTAAAGGTGGGATTTAAGATTGGAATCATGGAAATTGATCTATAATGGATAGAAATTACTTACTTATGTTACCCAGGTGCAAATGCCTCCAAAAATCGCCTCTCCCGAGCTCTCAAAATAAAAATGGTGAAAATAACATAAACCCTCGGAATTGGGTTTTTGTAAAAGACTGCCCAGGTATTGCCTTATGCGAACGCGCTTATTGCGTCGCGATCGCGGAGAGTAATCTCCCATGCGCCCAGAACTCCTCTTACGCAAAAGCAAATATAGCCTGCGATCGCGGACCCTCACAACCCTGCTGTTTGCGATCGTGTTTGGGACCTCGCGACCGCACAGGACAATTGACGAAACTCCCTCAGACCACAAATATACTACAAGATCGCGACCTAGGACATGCGATCGCGAAGGCAAAATTTCCAGCATAATGCGATCGCGAACTTCATCTTGCGACCGTAGAGAACAACTCCAGGGCTCCCCTCATTTACCTTATGCGATCTCGGATAGAGTCTTGCGATCGTAATGAACAAAAAAGCTGCTGGTGAAAACCAGCAAAACCAGCACAGAGTTTAGGCCAAAAACATGCCCGTTTGGGCATCCGAAACACACCTGAGGCCCCCGGGACCTCAACCAAAATTACCAATCCACCCTAATACCTCATTAAAACTTGGTCGATCCTTAAAATCATTTATCATAACATCCAAATCATCAAATATGCATAGATTCAAGCCTAAGAACTTAGGAAATTTCTAAGATTCACATCTGATGCCGAAACACGTCAAAACTCATCCAAACGACCTCAAATTTTCCACACAGGTCATAAATGGCATTACGGATCTGCTTCTTCTTTTGGGATTCCATTCCGAGTCCGATATCAAAAATTTGCCTATCGGCTAAAATCGCCGACATTCTAGCTTTCGCCAATTCAAGCCTAATTCCACAACTGACCTCAAAAATATATTTTGAACACGCTCCTAACCCCGGAATCACCCAACAAAGCTAACGGAGATGACGAAATTTTGTTCCGGATTCGTCTTCACACAGTTCTAGCTACGGCCTGATTTCAAAAGCTAAATTCCACATTTAAGGACTAAGCGTCCAAAATCACTCCAGACTTCACCACTAAACGCTCTGACAAGTTTCAATTACATAAATAGACATGGGCGAAGCAGTTATTAGGGGATCAGGGCGCTAACTCTCAAAAAAACCGACCGGGTCGTTACAGTAACACAAGGTGGAATTTCTCGGGATACCGTCCCGTAGTTCCAAGTGATTATGCAATACTGGGGGATCTCCCGAAATACGTCTGTAGTACAAAAAATAAATATGCAATGCTGGGGGATCTCCCGGAATACGTCTGTGTTCCAAATTTAAATATGCACTGCTGATACTCTCAAATTACACCTTAAAATAATGTAAAGCAATCAATGTCAAATATACTAACCCAACTAGGTTGGGGTCAAATCCCACAAAGAATAGGCGTGAAAAGGTTACTTGAATAGTGTTAAACTTAACTTAAATTGTATTTCTATTCCGTTAGTGTAACAAGAGTATTGTGATTGAGTGTATTGTAATGTAGTGAAATAGTAACGAGTATGAAAATAAAATTGTAATTAATTGATTGACTAAACCAAGGTTGTGTCCCCTTCAATGAAATGTAATACTATCGGTGTTAAAATGATATATTTCTCATGGAGGGTCCTTTTTGTATGCAAATGATTCCTAAGTGATTACCAAATATTTTTCAATAGTTGGGTAGTATTTCCCTTTTATGAATTTTCCACATATAAAAGAGTTGCAATTAATATTAATCAATTTATGCCAAATAAAACCCACTTATTCCTAAGCGATTCTAATAAACAAGGTTTAACGCCTTGAGTCAAAATATTTACTTCTACCAAACCCTAACCCACTTTTTTCAAGTAAAGAAAGAATATAATGGAACTTATTAATGTTTGCAACCACCAACAATAAATGAAGAGTGAGAAATAAATATATATCAACCAACCATTATATATATATTCAATATTAAATACCCATTAACATTACACCCATTTAGGGTCCACTACCTTAGTATTCAAAGTTAGCTACACATGCTAAAATATATAAAGATGAGAATATTAAATGCCATAATGCTTACAAAGTTCAAGATTCTTCACTCTCAAACTTCCAAAATATGGGAATATTCAATGCTTGGAATGTAGCTCCTTTTTCAGACAAGATGCCCCCACAAAACCCTAATTAATCTATTTATAGTGGGATAAAAGTCGGGGCCATTTTCAGACAAAAATACCCTTTCAAACAAGTTATTCGACCGCATATATGTCGCATAACAGACATGTAGTTCCCATATTCTTCAACTCCATCACATCTTCTACGACCTAGGTTCCAGGTAGTCGCCGCATAGGGATTATGCAAATCGCATTGTTGATATGCGACTGCATCTTGCCATCGCATTTTGGACTCAACAATTTGTGATCCATTATGCGGCTCGCAGACTTGTTATGCGGTCGCATAATGGACCGCATTTTCTTCGATTGGACGAGCTAAACAAACTGTTGTGGTTTGCGGTCTTCTTGAGCATTATGCGGTCGACATGTTTAGTTTGCGGCCCGTATGTTAAGTTTGCGGCCCACATGTTTAGTTTGCGATCGCATTTGTCAATTTCTTGTTCTTTTGCGGATTATTTATTTTATTTCCATGTTTTTGGGTTCTCAAGCCTCATGCACTGCAATTACATAAGAAATACGGAAAATTGCATTTGAAACGAGATAAAATCTAAGGAATTGGTATTAAATGTGCCGAAATTCTCCGGCACATCAACACCCCCAACTTAAACTCTTGCTTGTCATCAAGCAACTAAAACAACACTATCCTATTCAAGACTTAGACTAAACGACATGGAACAATAGTGACCGTGGACGGTTTTAATCGTCAGTTTTACAAGAATGTACTTTCTTTTATTTACCCTTCCTGAACAACCATTGTTATTTACAAAGAAGCTAATCAACTTGTGAACTTTGAGCCTCGACCGAATTGACAAAACGTTACTCTCAGCTAATTGCACTTGCATTCGACTTCAAGAACTTAACTTTTGTTAAACCTCGCAATTCATGTGCCCTCACTTGAAAGAAGGTCACAAAATCACAATATTTACAATGACAACACACGGGATAAATTCACAAAGACACTCACTCTCACAACGAATTTCAAGTGTTACTACAAATCATGCCATAGGCTTTCCCTTATTTTAATTCGCCGCCTATTCTAAGAACGTTCGGTTGGAGATCCCATAAGGACTTTTTAAGCTTGTAATGTAAGTTTAGGGAAGGGTCGGGTAAACACTTGGGATACAAGTGACTACACCCTCCTTGAACACTACTTACATTTTTTTCTTTCTTGTTGCACTTTGTTTCTTTTCAACCCACATAGCCCTCATTGGCGTCTAGTTACCAACATAGAACCACATTAACTACCTCTCTAATTTTCTTCAAGGATCCATATTTATATACATACATATATATCTTTTTTTTTTTATTTTATATATATTTTTCTTTTGGAGCTTCAATAATTTCATGTGAACACTTTGAGGTATGTGTTCCTACACTCGACGTACAACCTTACCAATTTTTAACTTGACACCACATCCCCAACGTAGGCTTTTAGCCTCTTTCTCACTGTTCAAGGAGGGACGGGTTCAAAGAGGAAATTATTTTACAAAAGGAGAAAGGTCTATAATGAGGTGGCCAAAGAAAAGGTTAAAGGCTCAAATGGGGTAACTAGTGATAATATCTGTACAATGGGCAGCTTGAAAGGCTAAATGGGTTTTCAAAAAACACAAAGACTGCCTAAGATCATATCTCCAACCAAACGTAATTATCATTAGCATTGAAAGACCAACCGGGCAAGTTCTAGATGATAGAAGTAAACACAATAATTATTTACAAAAAAACAAACACACATGGCACATGAACTGTTTGACTCAACATAGTTTTAGCTCTCTAGTCAACATTTGGCAACTCAAAGCTTTCATCATATTATATGTACATATTATATGTACAACTCTAACTTTCCCTCAAGTTCACAAAAATGATTATCCATAATTTTTTTTTGTTTGTTTATATATCAACAGAAGGGTACAGTTTATTTACAGAGATACATGCTTGAAACTGTACAATCACACCAAACCAGTCAAAATGTTTCATACTACTGCCATGGTTCTACTATTACACCCTTGGAAAAGAACCCGGTGAAGAAAAACCAAGGGAATTCATTACTAACAACTAAGGACGTTATGCAAACAACTATCTATTTTTTGTTTTTTTTTCTTTTTTATATACAAATATCACAAAAAATATACACAAGGATACAAAAGGATTGTAGAAAAGAGCTATCCCACCCCAACTAAAAAGCATGCATTGTTCCCAATGCATAAGTAATTGAAAACAGAGTTGAGGGGCTCCCTGGGGCGCACTAAGCGCTATGGGAGTCTGAAGCCTGCTGAACGGTGGTGGGGTCACCCTCTGACACTGAAGCTGGGGTTGATGGGAACTCAGCCTGAGGAGTGACCTCCACTGATTGAGGAGGGGTCTCCAACTGCCCTAATGATGGAGCTGGGGCCTATGATCTGCTAGCCTCGCCCGATGATAGTTGAATGGTCGATGTATGGGCTTGGGCGGCCATATCTTCTAGCGAGTCTGCGATCGCCTTCTGTACATCTTCTTCTTCGGCTTCTTCTGCAGCTGTAGTGAAGGTAACATGCTCACCTTTATCCTGAGGACCCTCATCCTCCTCTGACAGTGCCTCTTCGTCTGTCTCATCCTCACCAGTCTCCCCTTCCTCGGACTTAGCAGTGTGTCCGGAATTTTCCCCAGAAGGGAAATCAATGGGTTCAGGAGGAGCTGGAGTCTAGGAATTCCCAAAAGTCTATGGCTCGGGAGCTGTCATCAAGGTAGTGAAATAAAAGTCTAGCCCACCAATGGACGTGCCAGCTCCGTGATCTCCTTCCTTTGGCATGAAGGAAGATAGATCAAACTCAAGATTTGCATCTTGTGGAGATCAACCTTCAGTGCATCGACATCTGTACGGAACTTAGGCAGGTGTGACGTCCCATTCAGGGCCCGACCACCTAAGGTATCCTTCCAACTTGACCCAGCTTTCACCCCTCCGGAGCTGCAGCCACTTGGGATTGAACCTGGCACCTAAGGCATTTTGCTCCTCTAAAGGGCATGCCTCTCACCAATTGAGCTGCAATATAACGACCCGACTGGTCGTTTTGGGGTATTAGGACCTTGTTCCCCTAAATAAGACTTCTCGTAGTTTCTTTTATTGATTTATGACTTGTGATAACGGGTGGTTCGGGATTTGGAAGAGTTTGGAACGGTATAGGAACACTTGGTTCCTTTAGGTTGGCCTTTAAGGCCAAGTTTGACTTCGGTAAACATTTTGAGTAAATAACCTCAAAATTGAGTTTCGACGTTTCCGGTAGCTTCGTATGATGATTTCGGACTTAGGTGTGTGTCCAGAACGGATTTTGGATTACCCGGGAGAGTTTCGGTGGCAAATAGTGAAAAATGATTCCTTAAGTTTAAGAATTTTGGGTTGGAATGTATTTTTATGTTATCAAGGTCCGAACAGAATTCTGAGACCGAATTTTTGTTTTGTTATGTCATTTATGACTTGCTCGCAAAGTTTGGGGTCGTTCTAAGTAGTATATGTCGGTTCGGTGCACTGTTAGCGAATTCAAGAACTTAAAGTTCTTAAGTTTGATTCTAGGGGTTTTGAGGTGTGATTTTTGACTTTTAGCGTTGTTTTAGGTGTTCTGAAGGCTCTAGCGAGTCCGTATTATGATTTGGGACTCGTTGGTATATTTAGACGGGGGCTCGGGTAAGCCAGATGCCGCTCGGGCACCAAACGAGGCCAAAAACCAGGAGCTATAACTGCTGGTGCACCAGATCTGATGTGACCGCATGTGCAGGACCGCTCCTGCGGTCCAAGCCTCGCAGGTGCGGCTCCAGGTGGGCTGCCCATTTCTCGCAGATGCGGACCAAGTTCCTCAGGAGTGGAGCCGCAGGTGCGGGCTCCACTCCGCAGGTGCGGGCCCAGGCTCCCTTGTCCAATTTCGCAGATGCGAGACCGCAGGTGCGGTCCATGAGCCGCAGGTGCAAAACCCCTGTAGGCAGTGTGATCTTTAAAATACGGAAAAGAATCATTTTTACCCCATTTCTTCCACCATTGTCGACCTTGAGAGCTTGGGCGAGAGCGAAACGATCTAGCTACTAAGAGGTAAGTAATTTCCACCCTAATGTTGGTATAATACATCAATTCCTAGGTAGATTAACACCCTAATTAGTGTAAATCAAGGGAAACCTAGGGCTTGATCAATTTGAGAGAATTTCCCCACTAATAAGCTATGAAATCATACAAAAATCATATATTAATGATCCTTAGGATATGGGTGAGTGTTTTCTTCGAACATTTCCGGAATCCGAACATGTGGGCGCGGTGGTGTATTTTGGGATTCTTCAAAGTAAGATGAAATAACTAAGTAAATAGGAGAATTCCATACTTTTGAGTACAAATTGACGTATTTATATAACATTTGGCTAGTTTCGAGTCCTTGGGTGACGAGTTCGGAGCTTCGAGTAGGCCTGACACGAGGTGAGTCTCCTTTCTAACCTTGTAAGAGGTAATTGTCCCCTTAGGTGCTTATAAATGATTGAAATACCCTTATTTGCAGGGGCTACGCACGCACGAGGTGACGAGAGTTCGTTAGTAGCTACTATTATGTTATGTTGGGTAGTTTAGGACTCACACACATGCTTTTATGTGCCTTATATGTGTTCCTAAATGTGTTTTGAGTTGCTTATTATCCTTGAATTGGCATGAGACTATAGGGAGTTATGTGCAAATTACATTGCTTAAGTACTTGTCTTCAGGTATGACCTTTGTTAAATTCCTGAATTTCTGATAATGTTTTTTATGTATACGATCACCCGCGTCGCATGTCTGATTCGTGAGCGAGGTAGACTTATCATAATGTCAACTGCATCGCATGTTCGATTCGCGAGCGGGGTAATATATGCATCTATGGTTCGAGCCGTTCGACCCTCGAAAATGCACATTTATTTTCGCGACGTTTCGGTCGTACGCTTCGGCATACTATGTGCTATATATTTGACTGGGAGTTTTATTGTTATTTTATAAACTGCCCCAGGTGGAAAGGAAGTTTGGTACATTATATGCTAGTGATAATTGACATGTAAGGGAAATTGCAATTTATATACTTGATATTTCATGTCTTCGTGATTACTACGCTTGTTATTGCTGCCTAGCTTCATTTAATCATATTATTTAATTATGACCCTAGTAAGTATCACGTCTACCTCTCGTCAATACTTCTTCGAGATTAGACGGGATACTCATTGGGTACATAATTGTTTATGTACGCATGCTATGCTTCTATACTTAACTGTACAGGTTCTGAGGCAGGTGCATCTGGTTATCAGACCGGAGCTCGATCTTCAGAGCATAATCTAGACCTGGCTTCACGGTGAGCTGCTTCCCTTGGCGTTTCTCAGTAGCACTTTGGAGTTGTCTTTTGTTATTTCTGTCTACTTCCTTCAGACAGTAGAACAATTATTCGATTTTTCTATATTCTACTAGTCCGCCCGTAGACTTGTGACGCCAGTTCCTGGCATGCCCACGTAGTGGATATTATATTCTTTTGGGTTGTAAATTGTTGGTTGTGACCTATTCAGTTATTTCTTCCTTTAAAATGGTTTGAAAATCTTGTTTATCTCGTAATTTAGTTCTAATATTTCACAAGAAATTGGAAAATGTTGATAAATTAAAAAGGCGAATTACTAGTAATTAAGGTTGGCTTGCCTGACATCGGAATTGGGCGCCATCGCGACCTAAATTAGGATTTGGTTTGTGACAACATGGTATCAGAGCTCTAGGTTCACGTAGGTCTCACAAGTCACGGGAAAACCTAATAGAGTCTTGCAGATCGATACGGAGACAAATGTATTTATCTTCAGGAGGCTATAGGGTGTTAGGAAACCTTTCTTTATGCATATTCTATCTGGAAGAGCATAGTACCTGGCCTGACCTCCCCCTCTAGGGCAACCTTGACCTCCCCGACCTCGACCTCGGGCTGTCTGAGAAGGTGAGGTAGCAGATGGAGTTGGAAGAATAGCTGGAGGACCTGGTGGAAGTCGTGGAAACTGATAAGTATGAGGTGGTGCACCCCTCCTAGCTCTGGGGCAATATCTGATCACATGACGAGGGTCACTACACTCAAAACAACCCCTCGGAGGACGTGGCGGCTGATGCTAACTCTGAACTGGCATACTGGGTTGGCCGATGATATCACCTCGAGTAAGAGGCATTTGAGATACTGGTGGTGCATAATAAGGCTCATGAGGTCTAGAAGGATCTGGAATACTACTGGCTGCTGGAAGAGCTGAATGAACGGGGAGACTCACAAAACCCCTACCATAGCGTGCTGCTGATGCACGGGCTCCTGAAAAATGACCAGTCTCTCTCGACATCTTAGCCTCTCTCTCCTCCCTGTCCCGGGATAACATGGTCTCAATCCTCCGGGAAATACTCACGGCCTGCTGATATGGGATATCTATCTCCAGCTCTCAGGCTATGCTGGTCCGAATACTGGGGTCGAGCCCCTCAATAAAGCGTTGAACCCTCTCTCTTACAGTGAGAACCAAAGCTGGTGCATGGCGAGCCAAATCGCTATAACGAACTGCATACTCTGACATAGTCGTGGTACCCTGGCGTAGCTGCTCAAACTCTGCACGCCAAGCGTCCCTGAGGCTCTGAGGGACAAACTCAAGCAAGAACATCTCTGAGAATTGAGCTCAAGTAAGTGAAGCTGCCTCGTCCGGACTACTAAGCTCAAAAGCACGCCACCACTGATAAGTTTCTCCCCTCAGCTGGAAAGCAGTGAAAGAAACCCCACTCGTCCCCACAATACCCATAGTGCGGAGAATGCGATGACACCCCTCAAGAAAACCCAAGGCATCATCCGAAGCTAGTCCGCTGAACTCAGGTGGGTGGTACTTCTTGTACCTCTCAAGTCGGAGCTGCTCTGCCTCAGGAACAGCTATCCTAGTCTCATGCTGAGCTGGAGCTGCTGGGGCATATGAATATACTCTAGAACCTACCAAATATGAACCCTATGCTCAGGAGTACGGGCTGCGGGAGTATGTGTCCCTCCCCTGGCTTGGGATGTAGCTGGGGCTATCGGAAGTAGTCCCGCCTGAGACAGAGTACTGAAGGCACTCAAAAACTGAGCCAATGTCTCCTGGAGGGCTGGAGTAATAGTAGGGACCTCGTGTGCGCTTCCAACTGTGACTGCTGGGGGATCCTCTGCCTCTGCTCTCGCCGGTGCTCGGGCTGCACCGCGTGCTTGTCCTCTGCCCCGGCCCCTGCCTCTGACGCCTCTAGCTGGGGGCTCGGGTGCCTGGTCATCAGTAAGTACGGGACAAGTACGAACCATCTGTAAGCAAGAATAGAATAGAGTTTAAGAATTTTGATGACAGTAACTAGCACGATAAGGAATTCCAAAGAATATGATTGTTCTTAACAGTAACATAGCCTTTCGAAGATAGATACGAACGTCTCCGCACCGATCCATGAGACTCTAATAAACCGGCTTGTGATTTATGTCTCCTATGAACATAGAAGCTCTGATACCAACTTGTCACGACCCGATTTACCCTCCGAATGGTCCCGTGACGGCACCTAGTCTCTACGACTAGGTAAGCCTAAATTTGCAGAAAATAAGATAAACAATAATAGAACAGTAAAGAAGAAGCAATACTATAAAACTTAGCCGCTCGGCATGTACAACTTTTACTTTCCCAAAACCCGGAATGTCACAAATCACAAGATTTATACGACTATAGCTCTATACAACGGAACAAAGAAAATGTGTATATGTATATCTCCTAAGTCTGCAATAGAGTAGATTGGGACACGTGGGATTCTGCGGACGCTGCAGAATTACCTCGCGATCTCCTAACAGCTGTTGTAGTAATCCTAGCCATAACGTTGTGTACTGGTACCTGGATCTACACATGGGGAAAACATGCAAAGGAAAGTGCGTGAGTACTCCACATTCCATACTCCGTAAGTGCCAAGCCTAACCTCAGTCAAGTAGTGACGAGGTCAGGTTAAGGCTCTACTGAGTTTGAAAATAAGACAGTTATAAGTTTGAACAGTGACATATAAATAGCTAAAATAAGCAGAATTTAAAGGAAAACTGAAAGAAATAATAAAGAAAAGCCCTCGGCTCAGCACAACAAATATGCAATGCAATACAGGGGGAAAGCTCCCGGATCTCGGTTTGTAGTCCCAATTTAAATATGCTATGCAGTATAGGGGAAAGTTCCCAGATCTCAGTTTGTGGTCCCAATTTAAATATGCAATGCAGTACAGAGGGAAAGCTCCCGGATCTCGGTCCGTAGTCCCAATTTAAATATGAGATGAAGAATCCTATCGGATACGGATTAATTAAACAATTCAAGAAAACAATAGGCAAGAATAAGGTAAAACTACCTAAGCATGGAGCAAATTGCAGCAAGTACGGGGAATTCAAGTGATAACAGGTAGGCATGCTCATTCCTACGCTAACTAATGAGTTATAACATGAAGCGGTAATATAGGAACGAAATGAGTTATGTCATGGAAGGAAAAGCGGGAAATTAGCAACCATGACCCGTGTACGCACTCGTCACCTCATGTACACGGCGTCCACATAGTAAAATCACTATAAAAATGCCTAAGAGAAATCCCCAACACAGAGTTAGGCAAGCCACTTACCTTGACTGCGCTAATCAACTCAATACCACGCTCTTTCCACGAGTATTCGACTCCGGGTGGCCCAAATCTATTCAATTCTATTGCATAATGTAAATATCACTTCAAGGGAACAAAATAGCTAATTATTTCTAAGCTAATACGCGAAATTAGGTAATTCGCCCAAAAGTCGCCTGGGCACCACGTCTCGGAGTCGGGTAAAAAATATATTTTCCGGACACTCGTTCACTCACGAGTCTAACCATATAAGTATGATCTCTCAAATTGGAGGCCAAACACCCAATCAAAACTCAATAATTTGGTCTATGAAGTTCATCCTATTTTTCCCGTTTTCTACCCAAAACTTTCAAAATTAAAGGTGGGATTTAAGATTGGAATCATGGAAATTGATCTATAATAGATAGAAATTACTTACCTAAGTTACCCAGGTGCAAATGCCTCCAAAAATCGCCTCTCCCGAGCTCTCAAAATAAAAAATGGTGAAAATAACATAAACCCTCGGAATTGGGTTTTTTTAAAAGACTGCCCAGGTATTGCCTTATGCGATCGCGCTTATTGCGTCGCGATCGCGGAGAGTAATCTCCCATGCGCCTAGAACTCCTCTTACGCGAAGGCAAATATAGGCCTGTGATCGCGAACCCTCACAACCCAGCTCTTTGCGATCGTGTTTGGGACCTCGCGACCGCACAGGACAATTGACGAAACTCCCTCAAACCACGAATATACTATGCGATTGTGACCTAGGACATGCGATCGCGAAGGCAAAATTTCAAGCATAATGCGATCGCGAACTTCATCTTGTGACCGTAGAGAACAACTCCAGGCCTCCCCTTATTTACCTTATGCGATCGTAATGAACAAAAAAGCTGCTGGTGAAAACCAGCAAAACCAGCAAAGAGTTTAGGCCAAAAACATGCCCGTTTGGGCATCCGAAACACACCCGAGGCCCCCGGGACCTCAACCAATATTACCAATCCACCCTAATACCTCATTAAAAGTTGGTCGAGCCTTAAAATCATATATCATAACATCCAAATCATCAAATATACATAGATTCAAGCCTAAGAACTTAGGAAATTTCTAAGATTCACATCTGATGCCGAAACACGTCAAAACTCATCCAAACGACCTCAAATTTTCCACACAGGTCATAAATGGAATTACGAACCTGCTTCTTCTTTCGGGATTCCATTCCGAGTCCGATACCAAAATTTTGTCTATCGGCCGAAATCGCCGAAATTCTATCTTTCGCCAATTCAAGCCTTATTCCACAACCGACCTCAAAAATATATTTTGAACACGCTCCTAACCCCGGAATCTCCCAATAGAGCTAACGAAGTCGACGAAATTTTGTTCCAGATCCGTCTTCACACAGTTCTAGCTACGGCCTGATTTCAAAAGCTAAATTCCACATTAAAGGACTAAGCGTCCAAAATCACTCCAGACTTCACAACTCAACGCTCTGAAAAGTTTCAATAACATAAATAGACATGGGCGAAGCAGTTATTAGGGGATCGGGGCACTAACTCTCAAAACAAACGACCGGATCGTTACAGTAACACAAGGTGGAATCTCCCGGGATACCGTCCCGTAGTTCCAAGTGATTATGCAATACAGGGGGATCTTCCGAAATACGTCTGTAGTACCAAAAATAAATATGCAGTGCTGGGGGATCTCCCGGAATACATCCGTATTCCCAATTTAAATATGCAGTACTGATACTCTCAAATTACACCTTAAAATAATGTAAAGCAATCGATGTCAAATATAGTAACCCAACTAGGTTGGGGTCAAATCCCACAAGGAATAGGCGTGAAAAGGTTACTTGAATAGTGTTAAACATAACTTAAATCGTATTTCTATTTCGTTAGTGTAACGAGAGTATTGTGATTGAGTGTATTGCAATGTAGTGAAATAGTAACGAGTATTATATAAGATTGTAATTAATTGATTGACTAAACCAAGGTTGTGTCCCCTTCAATGAAATGTAACACTATCGGTGTTAATATTATATATTTCTAATGGAGGGTCCTTTTTATATGCAAATGATTCCTAAGTGACTACCAAATATTTTCCAATAGTTGGGTAGTATTTCCCTTTTATGAATTTTCCACATATAAAAGAGTTGCAATTAATATTAATCATTTTATGCCAAATAAAACCCACTTATTCCTAAGCTATTCTATTAAACAACCATTATATATATATTCAATATTAAATACCCATTAACATTACACCCATTTAGGGTCCACTATCTTAGTATTCAAGTTAGCTACACATGCTAAAATATAAAAAGATGAGAATATAAAATGCCATAATGCTTACAAAGTTCAAGATTCTTCACTGTCAAACTTCCAAAATATGGGAATATTCAATGCTTGGAATGTAGCTCCTTTTTCAGACAAGATGTCCCCACAAAACCCTAATTAATCTATTTATATTGGGCTAAAAGTCGGGGCTATTTTCAGACAAAAATACCCTTTCAGACAAGTTATTCGACCGCATATATGTCGCATAACAGACATGCAATTCCCATATTCTTCAACTACATCACATCTTCTCAGACCTAGGTTCCAGGTAGTCGCCGCATAGGGATTATCCAAATCGCATTGTTGATATGCGACCGCATCTTGCCATCGCATTCTGGACTCAGCAATTTGTGATCCATTATGCGGCCCGCAGACTTGTTATGCGGTCGCATAATGGACCGCAATTTCTTCGATTGGACGAGCTAAACTAACTGTTGTGGTTTGCGGTCTTCTTGAGCATTCTGCGGTCGGCATGTTTAGTTTGCGGCCCGCATGTTAAGTTTGCGGCCCACATGTTTAGTTTGCGATCCCATTTGTCAATTTCTTGTTCTTTAGCGGATTATTTATTTCATTTCCATGTTTTTGGGTTCTCAAGCCTCATGCACTGCAATTACATAAGAAATATGGAAAATTGCATTTGAAACGAGATAAAATCTAAGCAATTGGTATTAAATGTGCCGAAATTCTCCGGCACATCAACACCCCCAACTTAAACTCTTGCTTGTCCTCAAGCAACTAAAACAACACTATCCTATTCAAGACTCACACTAAACGACATGGAGCAATAGTGACAGTGGACGGTTTTAATCGTCAGTTTTACAAGAATGTACTTTCTTTTATTTACCCTTCCTGAACAACCATTGTTATTTACAAAGAAGCTAATCAACTTGTGAACTTTGAGCCTCGACCGAATTGACAAAACGTTACTCTCAGCTAAGTGCACTTGCATTCGACTTCAAGAACTTAACTTTTGTTAAACCTCGCAGTTCATGTGCCCTAACTAGAAAGAAGGTCCCAAAATCACAATATTTACAATGACAACACACGGGATAATTTCACAAAGACACTCACTCTCACAACGAATTGCAAGTATTACTACAAATCATGCCATAGGCTTTCCCTTATTTTAGTTCGCCGCCTATTCTAAGAACGTTCGGTTGGAGATCCCATAAGGACTTTTTAAGCTTGTAATGTAAGTTTAGGGAAGGGTCGGGTAAACATTTGGGATACAAGTGACTACACCCTCCTTGAACACTACTTGCATTTTTTTCTTTCTTGTTGCACTTTGTTTCTTTTCAACCCACATAGCCCTCATTGGCGTCTAGTTACCAACATAGAACCACATTAACTACCTCTCTAATTTTTTTCTTTCTTGTTGCACTTTGTTTATATATTTTTCTTTTGGAGATTGAATAATTTCATGTGAACACTTTAAGGTATGTGTTCCTACACTCGACGTACAACCTTACATATTTTTAAACTTACACCACATCCCCAACGTAGGCTTTTAGCCTCATTCTCACTGTTCAAGGAGGGACGGGTTCAAAGAGGGAATTATTTTACAAAAGGAGAAAGGTCTATAATGAGGTGGCCAAAGAAAAGGTTAAAGGCTCAAATGGGGTAACTAGTGATAATATCTATACAATGGGTAGCTTTAAAGGCTAAATGGGTTTTCAAATAACACAAAGACTGCCTAAGATCATATCTCCAACCAAACGTAATTATCATTAGCATTGAAAGACCAACCGGGCAAGTTCTAGATGATAGAACAAAACACAAGAATTATTTACACAAAAACAAACACACATGGCACATGAAGTGTTTGACTCAACATAGTTTTAGCTCTCGAGTCAACATTTGGCAGCTCAAAGCTTTCATCATATTATATGTACATATTATATGTACAACTCTAACTTGCCCTCAAGTTCACAAAAATGATTAACCATAATTTTTTTTTTTTGTTTATATATCAATAGAAGGGTACAGTTTATTTACAGAGATACATGTTTGAAACTGTACAATCACACCAAACCAGTCAAAATGTTTCATACTACTGCCATGGTTCTACTATTACACCCTTGGAAAAGAACCGGTGAAGAAAAACCAAGGGAATTCATTACTAACAACTAAGGACGTTATGCAAACAACTATCTATTTTTTGTTTTTTTTTTCTTTTTTATATACAAAGATCACAAAAAATATACACAAGGATACAAAAGGATTGTAGAAAAGATCTATCCCACCCCAACTAAAAAGCATGCATTGTTCCCAATGCATAAGTAATTGAAAACGGAGTTGAGGGGCTCCCTAGGGCGCACTAAGTGCTATGGGAGTCTGAAGCCTGCTGAACGGTGGTAGGGTCACCCTCTGACACTGAAGCTGGGGTTGATGGGAACTCAGCCTGAGGAGTGACCTCCACTGATTGAGGAGGGGTCTCCAACTGCCCTAATGATGGAGCTGGGGCCTATGATCTACTAGCCTCGCCCGATGATAGTTGAATGATTGATGTATGGGCTTGGGCGGCCATATCTTCTAGCGAGTCTGCGATCGCCTTCTGTACATCTTCTTCTTCGGCTTCTTCTGCAGCTGTAGTGAAGGCAACATGCTCACCTTTATCCTGAGGACCCTCATCCTCCTCTGACAGTGCCTCTTCGTCTGTCTCATCCTCACCAGTCTCCCCTTCCTCGGACTTTGCAGTGTGTCCGGAATTAGCCCCAGAAAGGATATCAATGGGTTCAGGAGGAGCTGGAGTCTAGGAAATCCCGAAAGTCTATGGCTCGGGAGCTGTCATCAAGGTAGTGAAATTAAAGTCTAGCCCAGCAATGGACGTGCCAGCTCCCTGATCTCCTTCCTTTGGCATGAAGGAAGATAGATCAAACTCCAGATTTTGCATCTTGTGGAGTTCAACCTTCAGTGCATCGACATATGTACGGAACTTAGGCAGGTGTGACGTCCCATTCAGAGCCCGACCACCTAAGGTATTGTTCCAACTTGACCCAGCGTTCACCCCTCCGGAGCTGCAGCCACTTGGGATTGAACCTGGCACCTAAGGCTTTTTGCTCCCCTGAAGGGCACGCCTCTCACCAATTGAGCTGCAATATAACGACCCGACCGGTCGTTTTAAGGTATTAGGACCTTGTTCCCCTAAATAAGACTTCTCGTAGTTGCTTTTAATGATTTATGACTTGTGATAACGGGTGGTTCGGGATTTGGAATAGTTTCGAACGGTATAGGAACAGTTGGTTCCTTAAGGTTGGCCTTCAAGGCCAAGTTTGACTTCGGTAAACATTTTGAGTAAATAACCTAAAAATTGAGTTTCGTTGGTTCAGGTAGCTTCGTATGATGATTTCGGACTTTGGCGTGTGTCCGGAACGGATTTTGGATCACCCGGGAGCGTTTCGGTGCCAAATAGTGAAATATGATTCCTTAAGTTTAAGAATTTTGGGTTGGAATGTATTTTTATGTTATCGAGGTCCGAAAAAAATTTCGAGATCGAATTTTTTTTTTGTTATGTCATTTATGACTTGCTCGCAAAGTTTGGGGTCGTTCTGAGTAGTATATGTCGGTTCGGTGCACTGTTAGCGAATTCAAGAACTTTAAGTTCTTAAGTTTGATTCTAGGGGTTTTGAGGTGTGATTTTTGACTTTTAGCATTGTTTTAGGTGTTCTGAAGGCTCTAGAAAGTCCCTATTATGATTTGGGACTCGTTGGTATATTTAGACGGGGGCTCGGGTGGGCCAGATGCTGCTCGGGCACCAAACGAGGCCAAAAACCAGGAGCTATAACTGCTGGTGCACCAGATCTGATGTGACCGCATGTGCAGGACCGCTCCTGCGGTCCAAGCCTCGCACGTGCGGCTCCAGGTGGGTTGCCCATTTCTCGCAGATGCGGACCAAGTTCCTCAGGAGCGGAGCCGCAGGTGCGGGCTCCACTCCGCAGGTGCGGGCCCAGGCTCCCTTCTCCAATTTCGCAGGCGCGAGACCGCAGGTGCGGTCCATGAGCCGCAGGTGCAAAACCCCTGTAGGTAGTGTGATCTTTAAAATACGGAAAAGAATCATTTTTACCCCATTTCATCCACCATTGTCGACCTTGAGAGCTTAGGAGAGAGAGAAATGACCTAGCTACTAAGAGGTAAGTAATTTCCACCCTAATGTTGGTATAATACATCAATTCCTAGGTAGATTAACACCCTAATTAGTGTAAATCAAGGGTTAGAGTAAAAACCTAGGGCTTGATGAATTTTAGAGAATTTCCCCACTAATTAGCTATGAAATCATACAAAAATCATATATTAATGATCCTTAGGATATGGGTGAGTGTTTTCTTTGAACATTTCCGGAATCCGAACATGTGGGCGCCGGGGTGTATTTTGGGATTCTTCAAAGTAAGATTAAATAACTAAGTAAATAGGAGAATTCCATACTTTTGAGTACAAATTGACGTATTTATTTAACATTAGGCTAGTTTCGAGTCCTTGGGTGACGAGTTCGGAGCTTCGGGCGCATTCTTGACTCGGAGAGTAGGCCTGACACGAGGTGAGTCTCCTTTCTAACCTTGTAAGAGGTAATTGTCCACTTAGGTGCTTATAAATGATTGAAATACCCTTATTTGCAGGGGCTACGCACGCACGAGGTGACGAGAGTTCGTTCGTAGCTACTATTATATTATGTTGGGTAGTTTAGGACTCACAAACATGCTTTTATGTGCCTTATATTTGTTCCTAAATATGTTTTGAGTTGCTTATTATCCTTGAATTGGCATGAGACTATAGGAAGTTATGTGCAAATTACATTGCTTAAGTACTTGTCTTCAGGTATAACCTTTGTTAAATTCCTGAATTTCTGATAATGTTTTGTATGTATACGATCACCCGCGTCGCATGTTTGATTCGTGAGAGAGGTAGACTTATCATAATGTCAACTGCGTCGCATGTTCGATTCGCGAGCGGGGTAATATATGCATCTATGGTTCGAGCTGTTCGACCCTCGAAAATGCACATTTATTTTTGCGACGTTTCGGTCGTACGCTTCGGCATACTATGTGCTTTTTATTTGACTGGGAGTTTTATTGTTATTTTATAAACTGCCCCATGTGGAAAGGAAGTTTGGTACATTATATGCTAGTGATAATTGACATGTAAGGGAAATTGCAATTTATATACTTGATATTTCATGTCTTCATGATTACTACGCTTGTTATTGCTGCCTAGCTTCATTTAATTATATTATTTAATTATGACCCTAGTAAGTATCACGTCTACCTCTCGTCACTACTTCTTCGATATTAGACGGGATACTCATTGGGTTTATAATTGTTTATGTACTCATGCTACGCTTCTGTACTTAACTGTACAGGTTCTGAGGCAGGTGCATCTGGTTATCAGACCGGAGCTCGATCTTGAAAGCATATTCTAGACCTGGCTTCACGGTGAGCTGCTTCCCTTGGCGTTTCTCAGTAGCACTTTGGAGTTGTCTTTTGTTATTTCTGTCTACTTCCTTCAGACAGTAGAACAATTATTCAATTTTTCTATATTCTACTAGTCCGCCCGTAGACTTGTGACGCCAGTTCCTGGCATGCCCACGTAGTGGATATTATATTCTTTTGGGTTGTAAATTGTTGGTAGTGACCTATTCAGTTATTTCTTCCTTTAAAATGGTTTGAAAATCTTGTTTATCTCGTAATTTAGTTCTAATATTTCATAAGAAATTGGAAAATGTTGATAAATTAAAAAGGGGAATTACTAGTAATTAAGGTTGGCTTGCCTGACATCGGAGTTGTGCGCCATCGGGACCTAAATTAGGATTTGGGTCATGAAAGCAGGCCTCCAACCTCACCCCGCTCATCTTTTTCTAGCCTCACCTCAATCTGCTTCAGGCGATTCTCATAAGATGTATGTTGTTGTTGGAGTGTTGTCACTGAGAATTGGATGGGAATCAATGCATGCCTAATCAGTGTTGGGAGCTCCTTCTGTATCCAGTCTACCTTAGCATTTGTATGCTTAGCTAAGAGACCTAGCCTTGAAAGAGCTGGCAGTGCAGCACAAGGTTGTGCAATGGTGGCCTGTGAAGTGGGATGTGGAGTGGTTGTGGATGCCACTGTGGCCTGAGGAGAGGAAGGTGTCTGAGAATCTGAAATGTCTGTATCAGCATCAACTGAAATGGGGATCTAAATCTCTGTAGGAGCAGCAGCCTCTTGAGGCACTGCGTCACTTATGCGCATGATATCAATATCCTTCGGCGCTTTCACCGTCTTATCATGGTGTGGCAATGGAGGGACTTCTACAGCATTACACAGATCTGTAATCAAGCACGAGAATGGAAGTGACTTGGCCGTCTGGTTTGCCCTGACCCCCAACTCTCGGAAGATAATTGCGCCCACATCAATCTTGATACCAGTCATAATGCATGCAATGAGAAGTGCTTTCTTAATGTTTATATCAGTTTCATTCCTGGACGGTATCAGGCGAGATGTGACAAAGCTGAGCCAGTACCAACCCTCCCGTGTGAGATCTTCCTTGAAAATTTTATGGGCAGAGTCAATCCAAGCTGGGGTCCCCTTTGCTATCACTGAGGCTATCCAGGCACACTCACTATCCTTGTTGGCTAGTTTGGCATCGTACTCAGCTGTGCCCTGTCTCCAGTTTGAAAAAGACAAATCATTTATGGTTCCCTTGTCACAAAGCACATGCTTCCCTCGAACCATGACTGTTTCACAGAAGACCTTGTTTCGCTTGTGATGAGGTGTCCTGGAAGCCCCATAGGATGCGTAAAATTCTCGCACCGGTGTTTCATTAAAATCCTCAGGGACCTCTGTGAAGAATTCCCAGTTCCTTGCCTTAATGTTATCTAGTATGTGGGGGTAGTGCTCCTATAACCCGTTCAAGCTCAGTTGTTTCTCTTCCACGATCTTTCGTTTGTTAAGCCCTTCTTTATATAGACTCATAGAGCCTGTGACCTCAAAACGGAGTAGTAGATCCTCTCCTTTTTTTCTTCTTGCCTCAGCCTGTAAGTTGACTGACGACAAGGTCTCCTCCTCATCAGACTGGGAGGGTTGTTCAGCAGCAGCTCGGGATGTTTCTGGTCGTGGACACCTGGCCTGTTGTGCATGTTGGCCGGTGGAAGCACTTTTTGTCCACGAGCAGATGGGGAGCGAGTAGCAATAGATTTCATGGGAGCCATTTTTGCAAAGAAACCTTGTGTGAGCGGCATAGCAAACATAAGAAGAAACTTTTTCTAGGAAATCAGAAAATGCGATGGGTTTTGCGGTCGCATAACCACTATGCGGACCGCAAACCCGTCGCAAAATTGTATGTCTGCAGAGAGGAAGTCAGTTATGAGATTGGTTATGCGGTCACATACCCACTATGCGGTCCGCATATCCATCGCAAAAATTTGTGCTCTTAATGGTCAACTCATTATGCGATCGAAAAACCCACGGCAAAGGCGGGTTTGCGATCGCAAATTGGTCAGAATCAAGACTTTAAAATAGGCCCTAAACTGTCCAGGTTTGCGATGGCTCTGCGATCCGCATAACTTATGCGGTCGCAAAAGCCTTTGCATTATATCATCATAACATGCTGCCTAGGGTTTCCTTTGCGGCAAATTTGCGGACCGCAAATTGATTATGCGGACCGCAAAGTCATCTTCCCCAATGTTTTACCTTTACCCTTAACAATGGTGCTCCCTAATTCACTACCCAACAATTTTGTGTTCAATTAAAACCCTAGGGTGCCATGTTACGAGTAGATGAATACTGAGACACCCAAGAACGAACACTAACGGAAACAACACAAAACAAAAAAAAAAAAAAAAATTATAGAAAATGAAGAGGGGTGGAAGACATACCAGACGTAGAAGAAGATGCTTGAATTATATGATCTTGGTTTTGATCACTTGATTCGGTGTTCAAATGACTAACTTTGGATTTAGCTGTTTCCCCCTCTTGTTTTTTTTTGTTTGTTTTGTTTTAGTGTAATGTGTGTGTGTGTGAGTGCCTGCGTGCAAGTGAAAGAGTGTATGCGAAGAGTGTGAGAAATTATACTTGGTTGATATGCGGTGGTTAAGTGGCCGCATAACACATTATGCGACCGCATAAGTGTTATGCGGTAGGGCTAGGTCAGGTTGCTTACCACCATTATGCGATGAACTTTTGTGGTCGCATAAGTCATATGCGGACTGCAAAGTGCACACCTTCATCGCTTTTTTACATGGAAAATTTTCCCAACAAACTGTCTAGGTCTGCGATCACTATGCGGTCTGCATAGTCAATATGCGACCGCATAGTTGTAGCAAACTTCCTGAAGTGACTTTTCTTCCATTTCTTTAACATTTTGACCCTGTTGTTTTTGACATTTTGGAGCACCTGCACTCTAACACACACGTTAACTTGCTCAATTTAATCTACATAACAAAATGAAAATTAAAGAACAAAAATAATTTTACCACACATGGGTTGCCTCCCATGAAGCGCTTAATTTAACGTCGCGGCACGATGAAGTTGGCCTCTTTTTGGGCTTACTCATTGGTCGGGCATGGACCATCTTTGAGAGCCAACTGTTCCACCAAGTGTTTTTCTCCATCTGCGCCCAAGTAGTTCTTGACTTGCTGGCCATTCACTTTGAAAGTTCGGAGTCCATCCTCCGATTCTAATTCCACAGCTCCAAAAGGCGAAACATTTACCACTTTGAACAGACCGGACCACTTCGATTTGAGTTTCCCCGGGAACAACTTAAGCCTTGAATTGAAAAGCAAAACCAAGTCACCTGACTTGAACTCCCTCTTCAAGATCTTCTTGTCATGGACCAACTTCATCCTTTCTTTGTACACAACCGCACTCTCATATGCATGGAAACGAAATTCTTCCATTTCATTGAGTTGTGTTAACCTCAAATTTGCAGCTTCGGCTCAGTCCAGGTTCAACCTTTTTAAAGCCCACATGGCTTTGTGTTCCAGCTCTACGGGTAGATGACATGCCTTGCCAAAGACTAACCGGTATGGAGAAGTGCCTATAGGGGTCTTGTACACTGTGCGATATGCCCACAACACATCGTCTAGCTTTCTTGACCAGTCAGTCCTGTTTGCATTAACAGTTTTTGCTAGAATATACTTTATCTCCCGGTTGGAAACTTCAACTTGACCTCTTGACTGAGGATGATAAGGTGTGGCCACCTTATGCTTGATGCCATATTTCTCCAGTAGCCCCATGAAAGCCCTGTTACAGAAATGAGATCCATCATCGCTAAGAATGGCTCTAAGAGTGCCAAACCGTGTGAATATGTTTTTCTTTAAAAATGCGGTCACACTCCTTGCCTCATTGTTCGGTAAGGAGATTGCTTCAACCCACTTGGACACATAGTCCACTGCCACCAGGATGTATTTCATACCATACGAGCTCACAAATGGACCCATAAAATTGATCCCCCACACATCGAAGATCTCGACCTCCATCACAAAGTTCATCGACATGTCATACCTCTTAGAGATTGATCCTTGCCTTTGACATTGGTCACAAGCCTTGACCATTTGATTGGCATCATGGTAGATCGACGGCCAATAATAGCCACATTCAAGTACCTTTTCCGTCGTTCGATTGCCCCTATGACCCCCAACCGGTGAGTCATGGCATGCCTTAAGAATTGGCATAATCTCCTCTTCTGGAACACACCGCCTAATGATGTTATCAGCACAAATGCGGAACAAGAATGGCTATTCCCAGTAGTATTGCCGACACTCTCTCAAAAACATTTTCTTCTGATAAGATTCCAATCCATCCGGAATGAGGTCGCTAACCAAGTTGTTATCAATATCGGCGTACCAAGGAGTAGATGAAGAAGACAATGCCAAGATGTGCTCATCAGGAAAGGCATCATTGATATCAAGATTTTCCTTCGGTCGTCCGTCCTCTTCAAGCCTAGATAGATGATCCGCCACTTGGTTTTCTGTGCCCTTGCGATTCTTGAACTCAAAGTCAAATTCTTGCATTAAGAGGACCCATAGGATTAGTATTGGTTTGGAATCTTTCTTCGCCATTAGATAGCGAAGAGCAACATGATCAGTGTAGACCACCACCTTAGACCCCAACAAATAAGCTCGAAATTTTTCAAAGGCATATACAATGGAAAGAAGTTCTTGCTCAGTCACAGTATAGTTCACTTGAGCACCATTGAGCGTCTTGCTTGCATAATAGATATGATGAAGAACCTTGTTATGCCTTTGGCCAAGCACTACTCCAATAGCTACACCATTGGCGTCACACATGAGTTCAAATGGAAGAGACCAATCTGGTGTGACAATAATGGTTTTCGTGGTGAGCTTCTCTTTTATTTCCTCAAATGCCTTAAGTCACTTTTCATCAAACACAAATTTGGAGTCTTTTTCAAGGAGCTTGCACATGGGATTTGTAATTTTCAAGAAGTCCTTGATAAAGCGCCGATAGAATCCGGCATGCCCCAAAAAGCTTCGGACACCTTTTACCGAGGTTGGTGGAGGAAGTTTGGAGATGATTTCAATTTTTTCTCGGTCAACCTCTATGCCATGTTTTGAAATTTTGTGTCCCAACACAATGCCTTCATCCACCATGAAGTGGCATTTCTCCCAATTTAGCACAAGGTTGTTTTCCTCACATCTCTTGAGCACTTGTCTAAGATTGTCAAGACAATGCTCAAAAGAGTCACCTACCACCGAAAAGTCATCCATGAACATCTCTAGGAAATCATCCACCATGTCCGAGAATATAGACATCATACACCTTTGGAAGGTAGCCGGAGCGTTGCATAATCCAAACGGCATCCGGCTAAAAGCAAAAGTTCCATATGGGCATGTGAATGTTGTCTTTCCTTGGTCCTCCAATGCTATGTTGATTTGGTTGTATCTGGAATATCCATCAAGGAAGCAATAGAATGACCTTCTCGCTAGTCGATCAAGCATTTGGTCAATAAAGGCATAGGGAAATGGTCTTTGCACGTGGCACTATTAAGCTTCAGGTAGTCCATACACATTCTCCACCCGGTGACTGTCCTTGTTGGGATGAGCTCATTCTTCTCATTGTGGATTATCGTCATGCCTCCCTTTTTTGGCACACATTGCACCGGGCTCACCCAAGAACTATCCGCAATGGGGTAGACCACCCCGGCATCCAACCACTTGATTATATCCTTCTTGACCACCTCTTGCATCGATGGATTCTATATCCTTTAGTGTTCAACACTCGGCTTGCGTCCTTCCTCCCATTGGATTTTATGCTCACAAATTCCGGCGGGAATTCCTCGGATGTCCGCTATTGTCCATCCAATTGCTTGTCGGTGTTCCCTCAAGACATTCAACAATTTACCTACCTGCACATGATCCAACAAAGAGGAGACAATTACAGGTAAAGTATCATTAGAGCCAAGAAATTTATACCTCAAATGTGATGGAAGTGGCTTGAGCTCAAGTTGTGGCGGCTCAATGATGGAAAGCTTTGCGCGAGGAGTGGCTCTATTCTCTAAGTCAAGAGAGAGCTTCTTTGGTGCATAGGTATAGGACCCACGTTCTTCTATAGCATTCGCAGCTTCCACATACACCTCCATGTTGCCGCCAAGGCCTCAACGAGGCACTCTTCTTCCATCTTCACGTCGCTTTCATCCTTCACCTCATCAATGACATCAATGACCGAGATCCTTTCATATGCTTTTGGCAACTTCATAACCTTGCTAGCTTGGAAGGTGACTTTTTCATCATTATCTCGGAACTTGATTTCATTCCGTTCCGAGTCCATCAAAGCTCTTCCCCTGGCAAGGAATGGCCTCCCCAGTATGATAGGAATTTCCTTGTCAACCGCACAATCAAGGATCACAAAGTGGGCCGGGAGAATGAACTTCCCCACTTTCACTAGGATATCATCAACAATACCCACGGGTCTCTTGATTGAACGGTCGACCATTTGCAATCTCATACTTGTAGGTCTTGGCAAACCCAATCCCGCTTGCTTGTAAATAGAAAGAGGCATCTAGTTAATGCTAGCCCCATTGTCACAAAGTGCCCTTGCAAAATCTCTCAAACCAATAGAACATGGGATGGTTAATGCTCCCGGGTCTTCCTTCTTCTCAATGGTTGTTGTAGCAATAATAGAGCTAACCCGGTGAGTCATACTCACCACTTCATTTTTGGTAAATCTCTTCTTGGTCATCAAATCCTTTAAGTATTTGGCAAATCCCGGCATCTCCTTGAAGGCTTCCAAGAATGGAATGTTCACCGACAATTGCTTTAGAATATCATAAAACTTCTCGAACATGCTATCATCAACTCTTCTAGAAAGCTTTTGAGGGAATGGGGGAGTAGATCGAGGAATTGGTGGAGGAGATTTTGGGGTCTCCTTCACCTTTTCCCTAACCTCTTCATGCCTTGATTTTTAGACTTTCACCTCTTGGGAGGGCTTCTCACTTTCAACAACAACAGGAACTTCAACTCGTGCATCAAATTCTTGCTCAAGATCATCTACTCAAACTACTTGTTCACTTTCATCTTGAAGTACTTTCCCGCTTCTATTAGTAATATCCATGCAATGAGAAGATGGACCGCTCACATTCCCCTTTGGGTTGACAATTGTATCACTTGGAAGGGTACCTTTGAGCTTTGGATTTTGTTCTCTTTACAAGTCTCGCATTCGCATTTCAAGCTTTTGTATAGAGGCGGTATGTGACCCCACTATTTCGGACATGTTCTTCATTGTAGCATCACCTCTCTCTTGATTTTGCAAGATCTTTTCAAGAATTCCTTCCAACTTGGATTCATTTGAAGGACCCTCCTTGTAGTGTGAGGAGTTAGAATATTGCCCCTTTGGTGGTACATAGGGGTTGAAACTCCGGTTGGCATAGTTGTTGTTGTTGTTGTTCCAATTACCTTGACTCGGCCCACCTTGATCATTGCGCCAATTTTGTTGGCCTTGGCCTTGCGGGTTTGGCCTCTATTGATTTTGTTGGATATACCCACCTTGAGAATTATGAACATAGTTGGTTTCTTCGAACTCTTTATTTCATGTTGGTTGCATGTCTTCCACAACATTCACCTTCTTTGTCTGACTTTCTGTGAACATCTTGGTTAGCACATCAATGTTTGTGGCAAGCCCGGCAATCAATTGGTCTCTCTCTTGGTTTTCTTTGATCATGTTGGTTAGAGAAGGAGCACCATAAGAAATTACACCACTAGCATCTTCAGAGTGCCATGCTTGATATTGTTTGGCCATTTGTCTAGAATTTGTGTAATCCTAAGGAATGATTTGTCCATGAAAGATCTGTCTGCTGCGTTTTTGGCTATAGACTGGGATAGTGGATCCAAACCCATGTAGAATTTCTCCATCAAAATATTCTTCGGAAAACCATGGTTCGGCGGCCTCACTAAGTACAACTTGAATCGGTCCCACGCCTCATGTAGGTGTTCTCCTGGAAGTTGTTTGAAGAAAAAGATTTTATCTCTGAGCTTAGACTTCTTGCTCTGTAGGAACCACTTGGACAAGAAGGCACAGACAAGTTCTGGCCAAGAAGTGATATATTGAGGAGGTAGATTTGATTCCACTTTCTCGCCTCTTTAAACACCCGCAATCTCAGGACATCGCCTGTTACATTGTTCTGTTTATGCATGGCGCACACACCTAAGAAATTCCTAAGGTGTTGCGTTGGATCATCATCTGTAGAGTTCCTGAATAGTCCTTTTGCCTTAAGCATTAGGATTAACCCGTGCTCTACTTTGAATGTAGCAGCTTCAACCCGTGGAGGGAGAATGGCGTTGGTGTCATCAATGTATTCCTCAATGTCCGCAAAGGGATTCTCCTCTTCACCATAATCGGCCTTTCTTACCTAGCACACCAAGCAAAGCAAGCAAATTGTGATGGAATAGAAACGATATAAAGTAAAGTGCACACTAGTTAGTAATTTCAAAACCGTATTCCCCGGCAACCGCACCAAAATTTGATACGCTCAAATTACACCTTAAAATAGTGTAAAGCGATCGATGTCAAATAGAGTAATCCAACTAGGTTGGGGTCGAATACCAAAGGGAATAGGCGTTAAAAGGTTACTTGAGTAGTGTGAAACTTAACTTAAATCGTATTTCTATTCCGTTAGTGTAACGAAAGTATTGTGATTGAGTGTATTGTAACTGAGTGAAATAGTAACGAGTATGATTATCTAAGATTGTAATTAATTGATTAACTAAACCAAGGTTGTGTCCCCTTCAATGAAATGTAATGCTATCGGTGTTAATATGATATATTTCTAATGGAAGGTCCTTTTGATATGCAAATGATTCCTAAGTGACTACAAAATATTTTTCAATAGTTGGGTAGTATTTCCCTTTTATGATTTTTCCAAACATAAAAGAGTTGCAATTAAGAGTAATCAATTTATGCCAAATAAAACCCACTAATTCCTAAGCGATTCTATTAAACAAGGTTTAACGCCTTGAGTCTTTGATATTTACTTCTACCAAACCCTAACCCACTTTTCCAAGTAAAGAAAGAATTTAATGGAACTTATTAATGTTTGCCACCACCAACAATAAACGTAGAATGAGAAATAAATATATATCAATCAACCATTATATATATATATTCAATGTTAAACACCCATTAATATTACACTCATTTAGGGTCCACAGCCTTAGTATTTAAAGTTAGCTACACATGCTAAAATATAAAAAGATGAGAATATTAAATGCCATAATGATTACTAAGTGCAAGATTCTTCACTCTCAAACTTCCAAAAGATGGGAATATTCAAAGCTTGGAATGTAGCTCCTTTTTTAGACAAGATGCCCCCACAAAATCCTAATAAATATATTTATAGTGGGCTAAAAGTCGGGGCAAATTTAAGACAAAAATACCATTTCAGACCACTTATGCGACCGCATATCTGTCGCACAATAGACGTGCGGTTTGCATATTCTTCAACTCCATCGCATCTTCTCAAACCTAGGTTCCAGGTAGTCGTCGCATAGGGATTATGTTGTTCTCATTGTTGATATGCGACCGCATCTTTCCATCGCATTTTGGAATCAGAAATTTCTATTGGAGGTTTGCAATCCATAATGCGGCCCGCAGACTTGTTATGCAGTCGCATAATTGACTACATTTTCTTCGCTTGTAAAGGCTAATCAAACTATTGTGGTTTGCGATCTTCTTGAGCATTCTGCGGTCCGCATGTTTAGTTTGCGGCCCGCATGTTTAGTTTGCGATCGCATTTTGTTGCTGCCAAACGCACACGCAAGTATACGCGGTCGTCAAGTAATAAAATGACTAAAGTCGGATGTCGAACCCACGAGGACTTGTGATTAACTATTAACTAAATTAGACTATCATTATCTATACAAGAATAAATCCTAATAATATTTTATTCTAAACTAATTAAAATAAAGAAAACAATTAGTGAACTTTGAACAAAAGAATAGAAGATTTTTATGTTATCAATGAAATGAAAACGATCTAGGTTTATGGGCTATCTAACATTCCGATTGTATTCTTCAATTGAATTGACTAATTAATTTATCTAGTTTATTGGTTGACAGGGTTAATATTGCTCATAAGAATCTGTCAAGTTCCTACTCACCTATTCAAGCAAACCTAACGCCTATATTTCTATGGAGTTAGAATCAACAAGAACGCTTTTATAATTCCTGTAAATTAACCAAGCAAGACAATTAGGTATATGTCTATCCTAACCGCGAATCCGTTCCCCGATGCCCAGGTTCAAGAACTTGTTCTACTCACACTACTAGAAATTACAGCTATGGCAACCCTTCGAAAACCGTTGCAATAGGTACTCTAACCGTCCCTATAGGGATATTGGAACGGATTTGGACGTGTTCCGAGATTCAACGTTACAATGGGGCTATTGGAACGGTTATGTCTAACGGTTTAAGAACCGTCTCCATAGATAGGGATATTGTAACGGTTTTGGCTGCCACCATTGTTATATCTATAGGAACGTTTTTTTTCCTGTTGGGACGGTTATAAACCGTCCTGGTAAAATGATACATCTGCTTTTTTTTAGTCTATTGCAACGGTTTTCATGATAAATTTGCAACGGTTTGTGTGATATATTAGAACAATTACCAGTACCCTATTGCAACGGATCTGATAACATATTGGAACGGTTATTAGGGACTGCTCTTATTGTTTGCTAGGTCTATTGGAACGGTTATATTCTCTATTGCAACAACTTATAGTTTCTACACTTATGGAAGCAAAATGAGAAATATTTTCATATTCTATGAAATTGTTTACACCACATCCAACAAGCATTATCCATGTACAAAAATAAAATATGGATACATTGTTTGGGCCACAATTCAAAAGTCAAAATAGATGAGTTCGCATACAAAAAGTTCTAAACTAAAATATTCTTAAACATAACAATAGAAAATCTAACAATGATCAACAACACTCACGTAAGGTCTAGGTCTTCGTCACTGCTTTTATCCGCAATCGTTGCACCTACAAAAGACAATAAGAAATAATTAAACAAAAATTTTAGGATTATTGAATCACAAAGTAATTGAATGACAAATTTGATAACTCGAAAATTTTCAAACTCTCTAAATTCTTAAATTTATCGGCAGAGTTTCCTTTGTAAATATGACTATCCCAAAATTTTTACAGCTATGGCAACCCTTCGAAAACCATAGGCACAAAATCCTACATCCACCTATGTCCTTGTACTCATTCTTTTACCTCAAATTTTAACTGCAATATAACAAGTTGAAATTCTATGTTGCCCATATCAGGGCTTCTCAATTGCCAATTAACTAAGAGAAAAGACAATAATCAAAGGATTTCCATTTCTATATCTCTTTAAGTATCCTTGAAGAAGATTAAAAATAATGTTTGTTAAATCAAGCATCAAAATTCAGCTAATATATGATGCTAAATGCTAAATGATATTTCAAACTATACTCATTAATCACACACAAATTCCAAATAAATTAATGAAATATTGAACAACGTCATTAAAATCTTTACACATCACTCGACTAAAATTTCAACGGGTATACTACCATATAACTTAAAATTAACTAGCTAGCTATTAAACACGAATATCTGGAATTGTTCAATGATCAAGATGTCACAATTCAAACTATAACACCACAAGTTCGACTCCTAGTGACTCTTTCTACTATAAGGGGCGGAGCTAGAGTGACGGGAGCTTGACCGAACCCAGTAGTTTTGGCTCGAACTCTGTATTTGTCTTAATAAATCTATTAAACATGTATAAATGATTAATTTAGAAGTTACTAACTTAAAACGATTAGAATCTCAAACTCATAAGCTTAAAATCCTGATTCAGCCTCTGTCACAAATCTCATTCACTTTAATCCTTTGGAATTAAATCAAGATCTCTCCAATAAATTCCAAATGGTTGACAAATTCAAAACTAGAGAGAAACTTTTCTTTTGCAATCCATATTCTTAACTTCTTGTGTTTGTAAATCAACTATCATACTACAATTCATTCTTATGCCAACACTCTTCTTAATCACCACAATCTTGACTCTTCCCTTAATACTTGTTAACATACTCAAAGGCAATTCTCTTGCCAATAAATCACTCGCTAGTCACCTTTTATCTCCGTTATCCATTAAATTAGTTTTATCCTATATGACACCAAATAATTGACAAACAACAAAACCACTCAACTAATTTAACCTCATGCAAATTACTTATTTGACTTTATGCGCAACTAAATAAGTTATTCTACCACATAAATGAGTGAAATGAATATCAAATTTGACCTTCACTATGAACTCCATGAGCAAAACTTATCCCAGCATTCCATAGAGGCCTATCAGCAAATATTTCAACAATAGTGGCCAGAAACCAAGAACTATACCACAACAAAGAGCCTGCAAGGCAACATAAACGAATATGCATCATAGTAATGATGCTTTCAAGACAACCGCAGAATTACGCACCAACTAAGTGCCATAGGCAAAGTAAAAAAAACTACTAGACTAATTTGACTTTGCGAGAGAGAGAGAAAGATAGAACTGGTAGAAGAAGCAGCACAAGAAAGGAGGAGTAGAGAGTTTAAGTAAATTATAAATTTCGTACAATATCACTAATTGTATTGTCTTATGAGCCTTTGTGTACTCGGTCAGCTTCTCTTTTTCTTGTAGCCACAAAGATGTCCTTACTTGATAGAGTATTCGATACATGAATATATTTATAAGAATCCTTCCATGTAAAGTTAGAAAGTTCATATTTAAAAAAAGAAAGAAAATCACTTACAAGTACAGATAAAATAAGCACAAGGAAACATTCATTATACTATAGAGCTTTATGATAAAGCCACAAATGAATGACTGATAAACTCTTAACTAATGGTATTATGTGCTCTTGAAATATTTTGTATTGGTATAAGTTCGCACCATTTAAACTCTTAAAATTTCGTACCTAATTTTTAAATTTTTAGGGGTAAAACCAGTGTGGTCCTTCAAACATTAATGTACAGAGAAGCTGTCATTCTAAGGTTCTGCTTTGGTTTTGGGAGGATATTGTAACATCAGTGTATTTATTCAATCCTTAGGCCTGGCAAGCTGATTAACAATTGTAAGAAGCAAGATTTCAATCCAGTCACTAAGCTCAACAAGCCTACATTTCTTTGTGACACAAGGGAGCTAAGCAACCACATACTACACCATGTCAAATACTGCTAAACTGGACAACTATGTAACATTCTGAACAATAGTCAATGATACCCAATTTTTCACTAGAAATCACTCTCAAACAAAACAAGAAAATACAATCAAAATGTAATTTACTAACTATAAAAATCTTTTCTTTGGCCAATTGAAAGAAAGTGAAACCTTACTGTTTTCCTTTTTATAATCAATCCTTCACATAAAGTAACACGAAACAAGTAGAGAATAGGTCACAGAAAGAATGGATGTAATTACCTTGTGGGGATCGAAGTTTCAATATTTACGAAGATCCTTAAAGTGAGACTCCGGAACATCTACCTGCCTATTCTCCATTCGACGTTCATCATTCTCATAGGCTTTAAAGTTAAATTTTACCTTGCAATTATTAAGATAGAACTAGAATTAGGAAGAAAAAAAGTGTAAAATATTTTCAAAAATTTGACCATAGGAAAAAGATTCAAAAAAATAACTTTGTGACAGTACTTTTGTCTATTTTCTCTTAAATAGGCACAACGATAACTCCTATTTGCAGACAACAAGATGTAGGTGACTTAGCATTTTCTAGAAAAATTGAACAAAATGCCTTATGTTTACCAACAAAAAGATGAAAAAAACAATATAGATTGACACAATCAAGGATAGTAGGAAAAGATTAAAAAAGGCGTCAAAAATTTACCATCGCCGTCAGCCTCGAAATACTGGTGTTGGACTTAGGGATTTGAAAGAACACCTGGTTTAGGGAAGTCCTCGTTGTCAGCCTCGAAACAGCCCAATCAACTTCTGCTATGATACCGAGAAAATCTTTGGGGAAACTCCAATTGGTTCAACGGATGACAAGGATGGGAAGTGCTATGATGATAATGCAAGCTCCAGTGAGAGAGAAACTAACGAACACGATGCCAAGGAAATCGACCTTCTCAATGGGATCTTGAGAAGAAAACCATACGCTATCCAATATGGTTCGGGGTAATCTCTAACATTAGCAAGGGCCGAAATTAGATAATTATCCACCTATAATATAAGATGAAGCGAAGATACTTAGGCTAAACCTAGTTGAGGAAGATGAACAAACCGTAATAAGTCAAATCGTATTGTGCCGATATGCGTTTTTTTTCCTGGGCTGCCAATTCAATACTACCCAACGGAGAATATATGTCGGAAGTGAAAGAGAGGAGATGATTTTGTGAGAGGAGGATTTTGTGAAAGAATAGATTTTGGGAAATAATAGATCTGATGCTTTGGATGCATCAGCGGGTTAGTGAGGTTGGGCAAAATAAAGGTTTTAACCTAATATTAATATAAGAGGGGTTATTTTGGCGGGTAAGCGATAGGGGGGAAAGTAAATAACCCTTCCAATAGATATTTTTTCCTATATAACCGTTGCCATAAATAGCTCTATTGGAATGGTTTACAAAACTGTTGCGATAAAAATATCTATGGCAACGGTTCTGTTACAATTGCAATGGTTTTACAGTTGTAGTGTGATGATATCACCTAAATTCTATTGTAGCGGTTGCAACCGTTGCTATATGTTGTCTACGGCAACGGTTTGACAACCGTTGCAAAAATAACTGTTGCCATAGGCCCATTTTGTGGTAGTGTCAATCCTATATGCAATCTAGAATTCTCACTTTCGAGTTCAACTCTAAATTCGTAGATAGTATTCAATTGGTGATCAAGCAATCAAATAATTAAGCAAGACTGAATAAATAAACCAATGCGATAAACTAAGAAATCAAAATCAATATTTGAATAACAATATTCATGAAAAAACCACAACCCTAGAATGTGAAGTTTAGCTCCACATAGACATGGTATCCAAACAACAAATCATACAAAGAAACATAAAAATTACTAGGTTTGGTGGGAGAAAAATGGAACTTGATGAATTCCGGCCTCCACGGCGGTTCTGTGCTTGTGTTTTCCTCTAAAAGTCTCGTTCTCTCCTTCAAAATATATTAGATCTGCTCCAAATTAGGTTTAGGACCCCTTTTATACGAGTTGGGGTCGTGTAGGGCCGAAATAATATTGTTCCGAACGAAATAGGAAAACCCCTGCACTACAACGTCCAGGCCAGCGCCCAGCGCTAGTCCTGGCGCTGGAAACAGAAAGCTTTTCACGCCTAAAATTCTTTGCTCCTTCTTTCATCAATTTCATTTTAAATGCAATTAAATTATGTATCATTGTTCTTGTCCTCCACTTGGGGGACAAACTCCTTTTATATTTCTTTTTCTTTTTTTTTTCTTTTTCTTCCGTATTTTATTTAATTTTGCTCCAAATCTCTTGATCTTCACACCGCTTTATTCCTACACAATTAAAATATAATATTAAGAATAAAGTAATATAATTAACACTCAAAAGACGATTAAAATAGTAGAACGTGAAGTAAGAATGAGTAAATATATGCATTTTTGGCCGAACATCAACACCGCACACTTAGACTCTTGCTCGTCCTCGAGTAATCATTAAAATAACTCTCAATAAATCAATACTAAAAATACCACCACTTCGGTTGATACAAACAATTAGGCCCTATAGCAACTCAAATCATCAGATATACACTTCCTTATCATCGTGCAAGATATACAAGTTATAAACAAACAACAAACTTCTAACCTCCTAACCTTAGAGACGGACTCTAACTTATCAAATTTAAGCTCGCTCACCTACTTTGTCAAAGAAGCTAATAACATCATCTATCTATCATGAAACCAGTGCCCTCACAAGAAAAAAATAGTCCATACACTCAAATCAAAGAATGAATATAATTTAAGGACTTAGCATCAAAAAATAACTCTCGCACTTATAAATGAATTCACATGTATGCACAAAGAACCATAGGCTTGCCCATTATGTACATCATTACTAATTAAGTATGCTCGTATAGAATCAAATAGGACTTTAACGGGTTGTAATGTTAGCTAAGGGACGGGTAGGAGAATTATATGATAGTGACTTACACTTCCCTAAGCACTTTGCACTTTTAGAGTTAATCACCCATTTTTTGCTACTTTTCACTTTATTTTTTAGCTCTCTCTTCATCTATTGATTCACAAGTATTTCCCTCGTATCAAGAACGTTTCATTTTTTCTTTCAAAATAATTTTTTTTTCATTCTCTTTTTTTCTTTTCATGTCACATTCTTTTCAAGAGAGCATTTCCATAACTTTTCAGCTATTGTTGTCACCATTTTCCACTCAATCATCCCTTTCTTCAAATTTATCAATTACTAAAACAGTCTAAGAAATAGTGCTCAAGGAAGCAAGGTGCAAAAACTAAGGATTCAACAAATGGATCAAGGCAAAAATATGGCTTCTAAATAAAAGGCTACAGACTCAAAGGGCTAACTAGTGGTACAATATCTGAAAAGGCTAAAATTCACAAGACAAATCAAATAACGCCTATTATCATCTTCTTAACTGAGCAACACTTTTATTTTGCTTCAATAACATGTAGGGCAAGTTCTAGAATAAGATGCAAAACATGGAATATAGGTAAAAATATCCTCACCACACATGGCACTAATATCAATCAAGATGGATCAATTTTACTCTAAGACAGACAGTGTCATAGCGAACAACAAAATAAGAATAAGCTATATATAGAGTCACAACACTGAGCTTAGGTGTCAAAACGTCTGCTATTTTATTCATTACTCAAGCACTCAGAGGAAAGTACTGCTCAAGCTCAGGCCTAAATATGCTAGTATCAAACAAGTAACAAAAGTTCTCTTCTCCCTCTTTTCTACTCCTAAAATAAAGAAAAATAATCTAATCCTAGAAAAAAAAAATTACCCGGTTCAAGTTACATCCCCTAGAAAAGAACCGATGCACAAAGAAAAACCAAGGGGGATTATTACCTACTAAAACTAACTAGAAACAAGAATAAAATATTTTTGAATTTTTTTTTAATTGGACCTTAATCCCTCAAGAAAACTGTCCAAGAGATTATCATCAGCAAAAGTCAAAAATTTATGAAATTTTGTTCTCAATTTTCGTTTAAAAAAAAAAAAAAAAAGTTTTGACAAAAATTACTACACTAGAAAGAATACTACAATTAAGCTAGAATATCACAGAAAATCACACGGACAATCTCCTCACCCCACACTTAAAATTGTGCAATATTCCTAATGCACAGATAAAGCAAAAAATAACGAGGGTGGACAAGAAGCTCCCTGAAAGGCCAAAGGCCGAAGCACCAGCAGCTCACGGGGTACTCAGACTTCTCTCACGAATTATCTTTTGTGCGGGCACCCCACACTTATTTCCAACCATATAGCTCGCTTTTGCACTCTTCCAATGACTTTTCTCCCGATGCTCATAATCCTACAAAACGAAAATAAATACTACAAAATAATAAAAATAAAATAAAATAAAAAATAAACAAAAATAAAAGAAAGCAGTAAAGTTGGGTTGCCTCCCAACAAGCGCCTGATTTAACGTCGTGGCACAACTTGAACCACTTTTTGCCTCCACCTTGAACTTATGAATTGTACCCCTAATTTTGCTTCAAACTTTTTGTTATGCTCCCTTGGGGATGAGACAAAGTTAATTGGGCCAAGCAACCAATATCGCGTCTTTCGCTTCTTGGCCTTCAAGTGAGGTAAGTAATTCTGTCTCTCTAGCACGACGAATTCAAGAATGTAGGCACCCCGTTCCTCATCCATTGGCTCCTCCAAAGGCTCAGATGACTCGATTTCCATGTCATCATCCAAACACAATGTTGAAAAATGTATGGAATGAGGACCAGCACGCCCCAACATTGGAATTGTATTACTATTTATATCCTCATATTTGCATGCACTAGAGTCTTCAAATATAACATTATCTACTCCCTCACATGACTCTAGAACACTCTTCCCAACATTGACATCCTCAAGAAAATTATGGTCTAATGATTGGTATTCTCGTTTTAGCTCCTCAATTTGGTCTAGAAGATTTTTTTCAGCTTCACACAACTCATCATTAAATTGTTGGGTGTTACACGCATCAACCTTTGTACTCAAATCTGCATCTAAGCTACGCACAATGAAGCTAAACCTGTCAATTTCTTGTGCAAGTTCAACTCTCTCCTTAGACCAATCATTCGCCAATTTTTTTAAAAGATAACATCGTTCCTCGTATTATCTTAATCGTGAATATTCTTCCTAATACCAACCCTTACTCCCATATTCAAATTCAGACCTCCCAGAGGCCATGCCATGACAAGCCCAAAAATACGGGCCATAAAAGTCTTCCGTCAACCAAGTGTCTTCCTCAATAACCTTACCTCCAGATATTTCATTCCCAGATGTCATGTTGAGAAAACTAGAAACACACTAAGAGAAAGATCAAAATTATTATAAAAATATTTACAAAAAGAGAGGGAAAAAAATCAAAACTTGTAAAGATAAAAGTAAAAGTCGAATATAGAAAAATAGTAAATTTCTAAGTCCCCGGCAACGGCGCCAAAAACTTGTTGCGGCCAAACGCACACGCAAGTATACGTGGTCGTCAAGTAATAAAGTGACTAAAAGTCAGATGTCGAACCCACGAGGACTTGTCAATAACTATTAACTAAATTAGACTATCATTATCTAAACAAGAATAAAGCCTAATAATATTTTATTCTAAACTAATTAAAACAAAGAAAACAATTAGTGAAGTTTGAACAAAAGAATAGCAGATTTTTATGTTATCAATGCGATGAAATCGATATAGGGTTATGTGCTATCTAACATTCCTAGTGTATTCTTCAATTGAATTGACTAATTAATTTATCTAGTTTATTGGTTGACAGGGTTAATATTGCTCATAAGAATCTATCGAGTTCCTACTCGCCTATTCAAGCTAACCTAACGCCTATATGTTTATGGAGTTAGACTCAACAAGAACGCGTTTATAATTCCTATAAATTAACCAAGCAAGGCAATTAGGTATATGTCTATCCCAACCGCGAATCCGTTCCCCGATGTCCAAGTTCAAGAACTTGCTCTACTCAATCCTATATGCAATCTAGAATTCCCACTTTCGAGTTCAACTAAAAATTTGTAGATAGTATTCAATTGGTGATCAAGCAATCAAATAATTAAGCGCAAGATTGAATAAATAAACTAATGCGATAAACTAAGAAATCAAAATCAATATTTGAATAACAATATTCATGAAAGAACCACAATCCTAGAACGTGAAGTTTAGCTCCACATAGACATGGTAGCCAAACAACAAATCATACAAAGAAACATAAAAATTACTAAGTTTGGTGGAAGAAAAATGGAACTTGATGAATTCCGGCCTCCACAGCGGCTCTGTGCTTGTGTTTTCCTCTAAAAGTCCCGTTCTCCCCTTCAAAATATGTTAGATCTGCTCCAAATTAGGTTTAGGACCCCTTTTATATGAGTTGGGGTCTTGTAGGACCGAAATAACATTGTCCCGGACAAAATAGGAAAACTCGCGCACTACAACGTCCAGGCCAGCGCCCAGCGCTGGTCCTGGCGCTGGAAACAGAAAGCTTTTCACGCCTAAAATTCTTTGCTCCTTCTTTCATCAATTTCATTTTAAATGCAATTCAATTATGTATCATTGTTCTCGTCCTCCACTTGGGGGACAAACTCCTTTTATATTTCTTTTTCTTCCGTATTTTATTTAATTTTGCTCCAAATCTCTTGATCTTCACACCGCATTATTCCTACACAATTAAAATACAATATTAAGCATAAAGTAATATAATTAACACTCAAAATACAATTAAAATAGTAGAACGTGAGGTAAGAATGAGTAAATATATGCATTTTTGGACGAACATCACATTTTGTCAATTTCTTGTTCTTTTGCGGCTTCTTGATTTCATTTCCATGTTTTTGGGTCCTCAAGCCTCATGTACCACAAAACATCAAAATTACATAAGTAATACGAACAATTGCATTTGAAACGAGCTAAAATCAAAGAAATTGGTATTAAATGTGCCGAAATTCTGCGGCACATCAAGTACAAGGGGATCTCCCGGAATACGTCCGTAGTCCCAAAAATAAATATTCAGTAGAGGGGGATCTCAGAATACGTCTTTAGTCCCAATTTAAATATGCGATGCGAAATAAATGACAAATAAGTCATCAATTTAAACGGTTCATCAAATCGCAGGTAGGGGAAAAGCAATAAGCTAACTAAACATGGTGCACAGAGTATCAGATAGGCAATTTAATATTACATAGGTAAGCATGCTTTCCTGATCTCATTTGAACAATTTAACACATTAAAACAATGTAATAGGAGAAAAACAATTTATATTTTTCGAATGAAAAATGAGATTTTTGCAATAATAGCCCGTGTACGTACTCATCACCTCACGTACACGGCGCCCACATAACAATTAATATCAAAATGTCCTAAGGGGGAAGTCCCAAACACAGACTTAGGCAAGCCACTTACCTCAACTGCTCAAATCAACTCGATACCGCACTCTTGCCACGAGTACTCGACTCCAAATGGCCCAAATCTATTCAAATTAAGTGCATAATGTAAATATAACTTTAATTAACTAATTTGACTAATCAATTCGAAGCTAAAATGTGAAATTTGGGAAAATCTCCCCAAAAGACCCCCAGGCCCACGCCTCGGAATCAATTAAAAGTTACCAATTTAGAACACGCATTCACTCACGAACACACTCGACAAAAAATCATCAAAATCCGACGTCAAAATCCCGTTAAATTCTCGGATTTTCAATTAGGGAACGTTTCTCCCATTTTCCTATTTTTCCACTCAAATTCCTTGATTAGATTGAAGAACTCGCTATAGATTGATGAAATACAAATGAAATAGGATTTGGAATCGTTACCTACCGATGTCCTCTTCAAAATCCCCACAAAATCGCCTATTCCCGAGCTCCAAATCGATTTTAGAAGTTATGAAATTCAAAACCTCGAATTGTCTATTTCTACCCAGCGATGCCGGCACCTACGCTCCCAGGACCGCACTTGCGGTCCCGCTTCTACGGTCGGGCTTCCGCGTCTGCGAAAATTTATTAACTCGCCCATCTCCGTATCTGCGATACTTTCTTCGCACATGCGGTTCCACTTATGCGGTCCATGAGCCGCATCTGCGACCACTGACCCCCAAGCCTAAGACCGCACATGCGACTCCTCCCCTCACTTATGTGGAACCGCACCTGCGGTCCAACATACGCAGGTGCGAAAATGAGAGGTTCAACAACACCAGCAATTGCTTAATTCCAAAATCCTCCCCGCTGAGCATGTGAAACACACCTGAGGCCCCAGGGACCTCAACCAAACCTACCAACCAGTCATATAAAATCATCCGGACTTAGTTGAGCCTTCAAACCACATCACATAACACCAGAAACACGAATTAAACATGAATTCAAGCCTAAGAACTTAACATTTTTCTGAAATCCACAAACGAAGCTGAAACACGTAAAAACTATTCCGAATGACCTCAAATTTGACACACATGTCAAAAATGTCACTACGAACCTACAGCCACTTCCATAATTCCATTCCGAGCCCGATATCAAAATTTCACCTATCGACCGAAATCGCCGAAAATATAAATTTTTCAAATTCAAGCCTAAATCTACTACAGACCTCGAAAACTCATTTCGGATGCGCTCATAACTCCAAAACCACTCAACGAAGCTAACAGAGTTGACGGAATCCCATTCCGGATCCGTCTTCATACAGTTCTGACTACGGTCCAATTTTTTTAAGGCTTAAACTCATAATTTGGGGACTATGTGTCCCAAAACTCTCTGAATTCCATAACTAATCACTCTGGCAAGTTCCAATAGCAGAAACAAACGTGAGGAAAGCACTTATTAGGGGATCGGGGCTCTAATTCTCAAAACGAACGATCGGGTCATTACATTCTCCACCTTTTAAGAAACTTGTTCGTACTGGAACGAGTATAAGGACATACCTGAAGATGTGAACACATGAGGGTACTGCGCATATCCTGCTCGGTCTCTCCAGTAGCCTCCTCGGTCGACTGACCCCTCCACTGAACTTTTATTCATGCAATATTCTTTAACCTGAGCTTTATGATCTGCCTATCCAAAATGGCTACCCGCTCCTCAACATAAGGTAGATCTTTGTCCAACTCAACTGAACTGAAATCCAATACATGATCCGGATCACCGTGATACTTCACGAGCATAGAGACGTGGAATCCCGGATGAACTCCTGCTAGGTTGGGAGGAAAGGCAAGCTCATAAGAAACCTCCACAATGCGCCACAATATCTCAAAAGGGCCAATGAACCTCAGACTCATCTTACCCTTCTTTCGGAACCTCATGCCACCCTTCATAGGCGATACCCGAAGTAAAACCCGATCACCAGTCATAAATGCCAAATTACGAACCTTCCGGTCCGCATAACTCTTCTGCTTGGACTGGGTTGTGTGAAGCCTCTCCTGAATCACCTTCACCTTATCCAGGGCATCATGGACTAAATCAGTACCCAAATATCGGGCCTCGCCCGGCTCAAACCATCCTACTGGGGACCGGCACCGCCTACCATACAAAGCCTCATATGGTGCCATCTGAATGCTGGACCGGTAACTGTTATTATAAGCAAACTCTGCAAGTGGAAAGTATGGTCCCATGACCCTCCAAACTCCACACACAAGCACGGAGCATATCCTTAAGAATTTGAATCGTGTGCTCGGATTGCCTGTCCGTTTGAGGGTGAAAGGTTGTACTTAACGTAAAGGCTTCTACTGAACGGCTCTCTAGAACCGTGATGTGAACTGCGTACCTCTGTCTGAAATAATAGATACTGGAATACCGTAAAGGCGGACAATCTCCCTGATATAAATCTCAGCCAGCCGCTCTGAGGAGAATGTAGTCAATACTTGAATGAAATGGGCTGACTTGGTCAGCCGATCCACGATCACCCAAATAGCATAGACCTTTCTCAAAGTCCGAGGAAGTCCAACCACAAAGTCCATGGTAATCCGCTCCCACTTCCACTCTGGAAGCTCAATCAGCTGAATCAATCCTCCCGGCCTCTGATGTTAATCTTTAACTTGCTGACAATTGAGACACTTGGCCACGAATCCCACTATATCCTTTTTCATCCTCCTCTACAAATAGTGGTTTCTCAGGTCCCGATACATCTTTGCGGCACCCGGGTGAATGGAGTATCGTGAGCTACGGGCCTCCTCCAGAATCAATTCTCGAAGCCCATCTACATTGGGCACACAGATACGACCATGCATCCTCATCACGCCATCATCACCTATAGTCACGTCCCTGGCATCACCTCGCCTGACCCTGTCCTGAAGAACAAGAAGGTGAGGATCATCATACTGACGCTCTCTGATACGGTCATATTGAAAAGATCGAGCAACCACACAAGCTAATACCCGGCAAGGCTCTGAAATGTCCAATCTCACGAATTGAGTGGCTAAGGCCAGAACATCCAAGGCTAAAGGCCTCTTAGCTGCTGGAAGATATGCCAAACTCCCTAAACTCTCCGCCCGACGACCCAAGGCGTCAACCACCACATTGGCCTTCCCCGGGTGGTATAATAGAGTGATGTCATAGTCTTTGAGTAGCTCCAACACCTCCGTTGACGCAGATGAAGGTCCATCTGCCTGAAAAAATGCTATAAACTCCGGTGATTAGTGTAAATCTCACAGGGAACACCATACAAATAATGACGCCAGATCTTTAGGGCGTGAACAATAGTTTCCAACTCGAGGTCATGAACCAGATAGTTCTTCTCATGCACCCTCAATTGTCTGGATGCGTAGGCAATCACCCCACCGTCCTCCATGAATAGTGCTCCAAGGCCAATCTTCGAGGCATCATAATAGACTGTATAGGACCTGAACCTATCGGCAATACCAACACTGGAGCTGTAGTCAAGGCTTTCTTAGGTTTTGAAAGCTCTCCCCACGCTCCTTAGTCCACCTGAATGGAGCACCCTTCTAGGTCAGTCTAGTCATAGGTGCTGCAATAGATGAAAATCCCTCTACAAAGTGGCGATAGTACCTTGACAAACCAAGGAAACTGCGGATCTCAGTAGCTGATGGCTGTCTAGGCCAACTCTACACCGCCTCCACCTTCTTCGTATCCACCTTGATCCCATCACACGACACCACGTGGCCTAAGAATTCCATTGAATCAAGCGAGAATTCACACTTAGAAAATTTTGCATACAATTTCTTCTCCCTCAAAGTCTGAAGCACGATCCTCAAGTGCTGCTCATGATCTTTCCCAGACGGGGAATATATCAAAATGTCGTCAATGAACATAATGATGAAGGAATAAAGATATGTCTGGAACACACTGTGCATCAAATGCATAAATGTTGTTGGGGCATTGGTCAGCTCGAATGACATGACAAGAAACTCATAGTGGCCATATCTGGTCCTGAAGGCAGTCTTCGGGATGTCCAGTTCCCGAATCTTGGAAAATACCCTGGTACCATGTACAGAACGCAAATCTATCTTGGAATATACCATGGCACCATGTAACTGGTCAACTAAATCATCAATACGAGGCAAAGGATACATGTTCCTCACTGAAACCTTGTTCAGCAGCCGATAATCAATACACATACGCATAGAACCATCCTTTTTCTTCATAAATTATACCGGTGCACCCCAAGGTGATACATTGGGCCTAATGAAACCATTATCAAGCAACACCTACAACTGCTCCTTCACCTCCTTCAACTCAGGAGGAGCCATACGATAGGGAGGAATGGAAATGGGTTGAGTGCCCGACAACAAATCAATGTCGAAATCAATATCTTTATCGGACGGCATACCTGGAAGATCAGTTGGAAATACATCAGGGAAGTCCCTCACTACTGGGACAGACTCAACTGCAGGAGTATCAACACTAGCATCTCTTGAGATTTTATGAAGTGTTAAGTTGATAGATTTCCTTTCTTCTGCACCCTTATTTCTAATTGTTCTTGTATACCACTTTTAAAGGCTAAATAATAAAGTAACAAGTTAGAATAACCACTAACATTGTCTTGCCTAGCCGGTTCAACGTTAGGTTCTATCACGGTCCCGACGGTGGGATTTCGGGTCGTGAGAAGTTGGTATCAGAGCTCTAGGTTGCTTAGGTCTCACAATTCACGGACAAAATTGGTAGAGTCTGAGGGATCGGTGCGGAGACATTTATAATTATCCCCCATAGGCTACAAAGTTAGGAATAACTTCACATCTCTTCTTCTCTGTCGTGCGATTTGACTTCTAAATGCTAATTGAGTTTCTATCCTATTCTCTCGCAGATGGCGAGAATGTGTGCTTCCTCATCTACCGATCAGCAGCCCGATCCTCCAGTTGCAGCTCCTACGAGGGGCCAAGGCCGAGACCGAGGCCGTGCTAGAGGCCGAGGATGAGGCCGAGGCCGTGCTAGAGGCTGAGGCAGGGGCAGGGCTCAGCCCAGAGCAGCAATATCCGGCATCAAATAACAATCTCAAATCAAACAAGTTTGGTATCCGCTGTGGCGTACGGCCCGCTCCCATATGGTACTCAATCTTGTCGTGGCGTACGATCCGATCCCACCCTGGTTGTCTCAATCACGCCGTGGTGTACAGCCCGATCCCACCCTGGTAGTCTCAATCACGCCGTGGCGTACGGCCTGATCCCACCTTGGTAGTCTCAATCTCGCCGAGGCGTACGGCTCGATCCCATAATATAATCAATCATCTCTCTGTCGTGGCGTACGACCCGATCCCATAATATAATCAATCATCATTCTGCCATGGCGTACAGACCGATCCCATAATATAATCAATCATCATTCTACCGTGGCGTATGGCCCAATCCCATCCCCTGATTCTCTTATCACTCTTAAGTCAAGCCAAGTATCACAACGTTTAAAGACAACAGTACCAATCACACAAGTATACAAGTCATATATATGCTACAACAGAGAAAAACAATGAACATGTTGTGTCCTAACTACCCGGACGAAGCAGTAATAGCCACTACGTACGTACTCTCGTCACTTGGTGCGTACGTAGCCCCCAACAAGATCACATAGCAAACAAGGTTACCTAGAGGGACAATTTCCCTCTTACGAGGTTAGAAAGGAGACACACCTCGCTCCGAAGATTCATCAGCGGCTTCCAAGCCTCTACGGCGACTAAAAATGGATGTGCACGCTCCCAAAATATTCAAATAACGATAATTCAATGAAAATATACCCAACAGATCATAACCAATTCAATTTACAAAGTTCCTCAGCCCGACTCTATAAAATAACCAAAATGCCCTCGGGCCCACGTGCCCGAACCTCGAAATTTCTTGAAGAAAATCCCTACCCGAAGCTTTACTAATTCAATAACACATTTTACTCAATTATTCATGCTAAATTCGTGGCTAAAATCTAAATTTCCAAATTTCTAGGATTTCTTCAAAATACTAATTTTTCCACAATTTTTTCCCTAATTTTCATGTTCTAATCCATGATATAATCTTGTATTTAACTTAGAAATAAGTAGAATGATCTTGCCTCTGAAGCTTGGTTGAAATCTTCCTTGAAATTCTCTCAAAATCCGCCCATAGTCATGAAGAATTGAAGAAAAATGAGCTAAACCCGCTAAAATATCATTCTTCCCAGGTATTTACTCATCGCGATCGTGGAAAGAGCTTCGCGATCGCGGAGAACAATTGCCCAGCCTGCCCGGACAGACTCTAGTAGAATAGTCAAAACGTTTCGCACAGAATACCAAATAACAAATGGTTAAATGTTCTGAAAAATATACTCAAAGATCTACAACTTTCATGTGTTGATCATCTTCCAATTCCTTATATATTTCTAGATATAGTCTTGCCAGGTCAGCCTATGTGCAACACAATTTTCTTCTTCATCTTCCCGGACACCCTGTAGTGTAACATCCATAACTCATTATACAAAAATTTAAATCATGAATGGTTTACATTTATAGAAACTAGACACAAAGATCTACAACTTTCCTTTTTATACCATCTCAAAATTTCTTATAGATTGTGAGATATGAGCCTCCAAATTCGAGTCAGTGCAGCAGAACATTTACTCTACGCGATCGCGAAAGGCTTTCCGCGATCGCGATTCACTGGCCTGTTTCTCACATTGTACTCACCGCGATCGCGACCAATTCCCCGCGATCGCGTAGAACACTGATGTAGCCAAAAGCCAGCAGTTAAAAATGTCCTAGAAATGGTCCGAAACCACCCCGAAACTCACCCGAGCCCCTCGGGACCTCGTTTGAACGTACCAACAAGGGTGGAAACATATCACGGACTTAGTCAAGGCCTCAAATCACATCAAACAACGCCGAAAACACGAATCGCGAAAGAATTCAACTTTCTGAACTTTGAAATTTCTAACTTTCACATACAATGCCGAAACCTATCAAATCACGTTCGATTGACCCCAAATTTTGCACACAAGTCACATTCGACATTACGGACCTGCTCCAACTTTCGGAATCGCATTCCGACCCTGATATCAAAATTTCCACTTCCGGTCGGATTTTCTCAAAAACCTTCAAGTTTCTATCTTTAGCCAATTGACCTTAAATTCACTTCCGGGTATCCGAATTCACTTCCGATCGCGCTCCCAACTCCAGAATCACCATACGAAGCTATTCCCAGACTCGGAATCCCAAACGGACATCAATATCTCTGAAATGCTCTTTAAGCCAAACTTAGGAAATTTCCTTAAAATACTGACTTTCCACAATATACGCTGAACTGCTCTCGGGTTATCCAAAACCCGTTCCGGACATACGCCCAACTCCGAAATCATCATACGAACCTGTTGGAACCTTCGGATCATGATTCCGAGGTTGTTTACTCAAAATCCCTACCTTACTCGATTTCTTCAACTTAAGACTTCTGAAATGGGAATTTTCCTTTAAATTCAACTCCGATCTTCTTGAATTTCAATTCCGACCATATGCACAAGTCAATATACCTAAAATGAATTTGTTCGTGACTCCCAACTGCTTAACGACGTGCTGGATCTTAAATCGACCGGTCAGGTCGTTACATTCTCCCCCACTTAAACAGACGTTCGTCCTCGAACGTGCCAAGAACTGCCCCAGAATTATCTGAAATTACTATTTAACATCTCGTGCACCTGCCCATGCTACCAAAACCCAGTTGGTCACATTAGCTTGATCAAATCTAAAGATATCATCCTTTATCCATACAATAAGCTCCGAACTTAGTTCTAACATCTAAAATTCTCTATCAGGCTTGTTTCTAACATTTTAACACCGTATCAACTACCACACGAGGCACCGGAACACAACTGCGCGCCTTTGCTGAATCGGCACCATACACTGCATAGTTCATTATCTGACAACAATAACGCTCCCTGGACCTTAATAGCTAGAATTCTGCGATGCTTCTTAGGCACCTCATCAGATACATTCATACATTCTACAATAACGCTGATGATATCACCACAACAGAGGAGATGTGTAGAAATTCATAACCATTTGCAGAGTTAACCACACGTTGAAATCTTTTCTCTAACCTTAGATCATCATCTCATTGCAAACCAATAATGGCAACTCCCTTGCAATATACTCGCATGATCCTAACACACCGATCCCAAATTTATAACTCTCGTCTCACCCAGTATGAATTGCTCAGATAACCAGTCACCCCAGGCATAACCAACAGTTCCACACGATGCCATAATGCACCAAAAGGCCACAATTCGAACACGGCACATAAGGAAACGACATCAGGAAGGGACTACCCGACTCACGCTATAAATATGAACTTTCCTCAAAGATATAGGAAGTAAAACACAAGAATAATCATTATAGGAGTCTTGCTCAACATCACACTGTTGCGGCGCGCAACCCGATCCAAATAACATACCTGTGGCGGCGTGCCACCCGATCCCGTCATAGGATTTACGTAAAGAAATATATACACAGAGCTGAATTGCTCACTAATACAATTTACTGACATCAGTAACAAGCACGCTAAGTGCATAATACCATTCTGGGGAGACTGATAGAGCCATATGCTACAAACTCCAGCAAGACTGAGGTGCGATATATAATCTGAATCTTAGAAGCCATTCTGCTCACATCACTACGTGGAATCTCAACATGTAAGAAATTACCAAGCCGTTTCACAACTCACACGGCACAATCGCAATATCACATGAATTTGACGAAGACGGGACAACACTTGATATCCCAATGCCCCTCCTTGAGGAGTGCCATACTGAAATTAGCACTTCTGACTCGCATGAAGCCCAAAATCTTGTTTAAGTCCATTTACTCACTCCAAGCTGATTCTAATCATACTAAACTTAGGCTGCTAAGCCTTACCTGGGTTCATAATACCCAATCCTCCTCATAATACATAAGAACCACCAACATAGCCGGGGCAAAACACCCCAAAATCTGCAACTAACTGGATCAAACGCCTTCAAGGCATATATTCTCAAATAAGCAATATTATACCTCCTTATACTTAGTCTAAATCTACAATCAATCAGGTGACTACAGGTCACACTCACATAACCTTCCCGTGGTCACGCTCCCACGGCTTTTTCACACAAGACAACAAGTATGAACATCCATACCGCCGATCACCCTAAGGTTGTAAAACAATTCAAGGGCCCGTAACCAGGATACAAAGCCTCGTTCACCAAACACCAAACTCAGATGACACTGAAGACAATTTCAGTTCATTCTAGACATTCAAATCCCTTTTTCTTGCTCCTCTAAGCTCGTGACACCTTTGTCAACACCGAACTACAAATCTCAAATTCTTATTTCCAGTTACGTATTGTTCACTACACCCAACGTGCTGATATGGAATGACATAGGAATTACATCATAACTCATGAACCACTAATAGGGTAAACACTTCACCACACATAGAAACCTTTTACTCACCTCAAATCATGAGAATCACAACACCATACAAGTGAGTTCTCACCATCATAATATATGCAAATCCTCAAGTAGTGGACTGAACCACCATACCCCTTCGGAATCCGCCTACACCTCACAGGCCGTAGTACTTGAATGCTTCCAACTAAAATCTATTACGACGGCCAACGACCCCACACACATCTGCACAAACCATACACATACTCAAACACAGAGAAAGAGATGATCCATGCCGTACATGTACCATTTCAACCAAGGCTAACCAATCTATCTTCTTTTAACCACCGCAATTCCCTCAGAGATAGTAGTAACTTCCTTCAACTAATCGTAGCTCAACCCTCACTCATCCCGGGTGACTTTGAATTTACGAGACCATGCTACCTAAATTCTGCAACCCGTCTCACAACCCCCTGATAATCTTTCTACAACCTGGAGTCTATTTCCCTAACTCCTCCGATACTATCCAGCATGCTGAAATAGCATAGAACACTTCAACCATCTTCCTTCCTCTTAGAGATTATACCGCAGAAGCTCGATTCTTAATTATACTGCTGCCTGAAACCCTTAAACAACGCATTCTCTAACTTTCGAATTCATTAGAACCACTACTGAGAGTCACCCACTCTGACTGGCCCCGAATACAATCAACCCCAAGGCTCTTCTAGCACATGAATATGCTTTTCAATGAAGCGCGTGACTGAGTCACTACCTTTACAACTTGCTTATGTCTTAAGCACAAATTCTTAGTCTTCCAGAGCCTAGCCCTGGTCCAATAGGACCAACTTCGCACATTTTTCCCATATGCCACGCTCACTTACCGATATACTTTTTTCCCAATGTATGGTGCGGGCGGGCATCGCTTGGCAGAAATAGACAATTCGAGGGTTTGAATTTCATAACTTCTAAAATTGATTTGGAGCTCTGGAATAGGCGATTTTGTGAGGATTTTGAAGAGCAGATAAGTAGGTAACGATTCCAAATCCTATTTCATTTGTATTTCATCAATCTATAGTAAGTTCTTCAATCTAATCAAGGAATTTTAGTGGAAAAATAGGAAAATGGGAGAAAAGTTTCCCAATTGAAAATCCGAGAATTTTAATGGGATTCTGACGTCGAATTTTGATGATTTTTTGTTCGAGTGTGTTCGTGAGTGAATGGGTGTTCTAAATTGGTAACTTTTACTTGATTCCGAGGCATGGTCCTGGGGTACTTTAGGGAAGATTTTCCCAAATTTCGCGTTTTAGCTTCGAATTGATTAGTTAAATTAGTTATTTAAAGTTATATTTACATTATGCACTTAATTTGAATAGATTTGGGCCATTTGGAGTCGAGTAAGCGTGGCAAGAGCGCGGTATCAGGTTGATTTGAGCAATCGAGGTATGTGGCTTGCCTAACTCTGTTTTGGGGACTTCACCCTTAGGATGTTTTAATATTAATTGTTATGTGGGCGCCGTGTACGTGAGGTGACGAGTACGTACACGGGCCATTATTGCAAAAATCCCATTTTTTCTTCAAAAAACATAAATTGTTTTTCTCCTATTACAGTGTTTTAATGTGTTAAATTGTTTAATTGAGATTAGGAAAGCATGCTTACCTGTTTAATATTGAATTGCCTATCTGATACTCTGTGCGCCATGTTTAGTTAGCTTATTGATTTTCCCCTACCTGCGATTTGATGAACTGTTTAAATTGATGCCTTATTTGTCATTTCTTTCGCATCGCATATATAAATTAGGACTACAGACGTATTCTGGGAGATTCCCCTATACTGCATATTTATTTTTGAGACTACGGACGTATTCCGGGAGATCCCCTTGTACTGCATATTTAAATTGGGACTACGGACGTATTCCGTGATATCCCCTAGCACTGCATGTTTATTTTTGGGACTACAAACGTATTTTGAGAGATCCCCCTGTACAACATAATCAATTGGAACTACGGGATGGTATCCCGGGAGATTCCACCTTGTGTTATATTGTTCCGAGCCAAGGGCTCTCTTTACCGTTATGTTTAGAATATTTTCGTTAACTATTTACTGTAGAAATTACTTATCTTTCGTACTGTTTTAAATTGATTTATATAAAAATACAGTAGAGCCTTAATGTGACCTCGTCACTACTTGACTGGGGTTAGGCTTGGAACTTACTGGGTACCAAATGTGGTGTACTCATGCCCTTTTCTGCACATGTTTTTCTTGTGCAGATCCAGGTACGAGTTATCAGTCACGTGGCTAGTCGTTGCAGCTGTTTCCAGGAGACCGCAAGGTATTTCTGCCACGTCCGCAGAATCGTTCGAGTCCCCTTCTATTCTGGCTTATAGATATTTTTCCTTTGTACTTCTCCGGTTTTGTTTATAGCTACAGTAATGTAGAAGCTTGTGACTATATTGTGACAATACGGGTCTTTGGGGTTTATATTTTGTACGAGCCGAGCGGCATCGTTATGATTATTCAGATTTTTTCCTTATATTCTTTATTTCTTTATTTATCGTATTTTATTTAAGTTTTATCCGCAAATTAGGCTTACCTAGTCGTAGAGACTAGGTGCCGTCACGATACCTTCCGCAGGGTAAGTTAGGTCGTGACACGACCTCTCACGGAGGGAAGATTGGGTCGTGACAGTTAGTTATATTGAGACTATAAATAAAGGAAAGATTAAATATCTTCTATTGATACAACTTGTAGCGGGGTAATATGTATGTGAAAATCCACCTGCTTTAATCTCCAGTTTGTACTACAAAAATAAATGTTTGCAACAATAAAGTAGAAGTTTATTGATATAAAAAACTCATATCATAATAAACTTGGAGTTTATTAATAATTGCACATGTCATGGTCTAAACCTAAAGTTTGTCAATACTCATAATTTTATTCAATTGGTATAATTGGTTTAGCCATGTTAATTTAAGCATGATGTGCAAAAATAAAAGAGAATTCACATGGGTAAATATTAAAGAACTAGAAAATTATGTACGAATCTCTTATGTTGCTTGTTCTCATGAGCAACCAAAATTGAGATTGAGTCCCATGAATGCTGAAAATATCAAAGGTGAATATGAGCCCATTCACTTGTCATGTATACCACATAAGATGCATCTATGAGATGGTTATACGTGCGATTATTATTAACCTGCAATATGGTGTTTGCGAGATAACTTGCTCAATAATTTAACTTAGACCTTATTCCAGAATTTTTATTCAAGATAGTTCATCTTGATAAGTTTGTTTACATCACGGTTGGTTTAGCAAAATAATTTATTGAGTGCCTCAACTTAATAGCTAAACTATTGCTTATGAGAACGAAGTTATCAATATCAGTTTGATATACGTTATATACGAAAGTATATTACATTCTCCCCTCACAAGTGGTTCAGGGTCAGAAACCAAATAATTCCATTTGATTATTATTGAAGTGTGGCGTATATTTTGAGTAACACCATAATGCACAATGATGGGTTCCTAAAATTGAGGAAGAAAGTCAATTTTTCTAACATGAGGGGGAGACAAGATAAACATTTGAGAAAAAGTTTCATGGAATGAATTATCATTTGTACATCTAGATCCTCGAACAAGATAATATGAACTTGAAGTTCATAAAAAGATAATAAATCTGCAATAGTGCAAAGCATGCCAAACGCATTTGCTAAAAAGAAAGTAAATATATTCTCATTACAAATGATCCTATTAGAATAAGTCTTATAAAGTAAAAGTCTATGGTACGTTAAAAGCATAGACAAATCTATTTCAAATAAAAATCTTGATAAAGAAGATAAGAAAATGATCAAAATGATTACAATGAGGAGGCAAGTCATCCATAAAAGCAACTAGGGCATTTGTCAACCCAAATAACATCACCAAGAACTCATAATGCCCATACCGAGTGCGAAAGGTTGTCTTAGGGACATCAGACGCCCAAATCCTCAACTGATGGTAGCCAGATCTCAAGTCAATCTTGGAAAACACTGTGGCGCCCTGAAACTGGTCGAATAGATCATCAATCCTCAGCAAGGGATACTTATTCTTGATAGTAACCTTGTTCAATTGTCGGTAGTCAATACACATTCTCATTGTACCATCTTTCTTCTTAACAAACAACACTGGCGCACCCGAAGGAGAAACACTTGGCCTAATAAACTTTGGCTAGCAAATCCTGTAACTAATCCTTCAACTCCTTTAGCTCTGGCGGGGCCATACGATATGGCGGATAGAAATGGGATGGGTGCCCGGAGCCAAATCAATGCAAAAGTTAATATCCCTATCGGGTGGCATACCCGGCAGGTCAGCAGGAAATACCTCTAGAAACTTATGAACAATGGGTACATACTCCATATGAGGAACCTCAGCACTAGGATCACGAACATAAGCCAAATAGGCCAAACAACCCTTCTCGACCATGCGCCGAGCCTTCATATATGAAATAAATCTACCGGAAGAATGACTGGGAGTGTAACGACCCGACCGGTCGTTTTAAGATCCAGCGCGTCGTTAAGCAGTTGGGAGTCACGAACAACTTCATTTTAGGTATACTGACTTGCGCATATGGTCAGAATTGAAATTCAAGAAGATCAGAGTTGAATTTAAAGGAAAATTCTCATTTCAGAAGTCTTAAGTTTAAGAAATCGAGTAAGGTAAGGATTTTGAGTAAACGACCTCGGAATAAGGATCCTAAGGTTCCAGTAGGTTTGTATGATGATTTCGGACTTGGGCGTATGTCCGGAACGGGTTTTGGATAACCTGGGAGCAGTTCAACGTATATTGTGGAAAGTCAGTATTTTAAGGAAATTTCCTAAGTTTGGCTTAAAGAGCATTTCAGAGATATTGATGTCCGTTTGGGATTTCGAGTCTGGGAATAGATTCGTATGGTGATTCTTGAGTTGGGATCGCGATCGGAAGTGAATTCGGATACACGGAAGTCAATTTAAGGTCATTTGGCTAAAGATAGAAATTTGAAGGTTTTTGAGAAAATCCGACCGGAAGTGGAAATTTTGATATCGGGGTCAGAATGCGATTCCGAAAGTTGGAGCAGGTCCGTAATGTCGAATGTGACTTGTGTGCAAAATTTGGGGTCAATCGGACGTGATTTGATAGGTTTCGACATCGGATGTGAAAGTTAGAAATTTCAAAGTTCATAAAGTTGCATTCTTGCGCGATTCGTGTTTTCGGCGTTGTTTGATGTGATTTGAGGCCTCGACTAAGTACGTGATATGTTTCCAGACTTGATGGTACGTTCGGACGAGGTCCCGAGGCGCTCAGGTGAGTTTCGGTATGGTTTTGGACCATTTCTAGGCCATTTTTAACTGCTGGTTTTTGGCTACAGCAGTGTTCTACGCGATCGTGGGGAATTGGTCACGATCGCGGTGAGTAAAATGTGAGAAATAGGCCAGTGAATCGCGATCGCAGAAAGCCTTTCGCGATCGCGTAGAGTAAATGTTCTGCTGCATTGACTCGTATTTGAAGGCTCATATCTCACAATCTATAAGGAATTTTGAGATGGTATAAAAGGAAAGTTGTAGCCCTTTGTGTCTAGTTTCTAGAAATGTAAACCATTCATGATTTGGATTTGTGTACAAAGAGTTATGGATGTTACACTACAGGTGTTCGGGAAGATGAAGAAGAAAGTTATGTTGCACATGGGCTGACTTTGCAAGACTATATCTATAAATGTATAAGGAATTGGAAGATGACCAACACATAAAAGTTGTAGATCTTTGAGTCTGGTCTTCGGAACATTTAACCATTGGTTATTTGGAGTTGTGTGCGAAACGTTATGTCTATTCTACCGGAGGCTGTCCGGGCAGGCTGGGCAATTGTTCTCCGCGATCGCGAAGAGTAAATTTTGGGCTGGAAAAATTGTTCTCCGCGATCGCGAAGCATTTTCCGTGATCGCGATGTGTAAATACCTGGGCAGAATGATATTTTAGCGGGTTTAGCTTATTTTTCTTCAATTCTTCATGACTATGGGCGGATTTTGAGAGCATTTCAAGGAAGATTTCAACGAAGCTTCAGAGGTAAGATCATTCTACTTATTTATAAGTTAAATACAAGATTAAATCATGGATTAGAACATGAAATTAGGGAAACATTTGTGGAAAAATTAGTATTTTGAAGAAATACTAGAAATTTGGAAATTTAGATTTTAGCCACGAATTTAGCATGAATAATTGAGTAAAATGTGTTATTGAATTAGTAAAGCTTCGGGTAGGGATTTTCTTCAAGAAATTTTGAGTTCCGGGCACGTGGGCCAGAGGGCATTTTGGTCATTTCATAGAGTCGGGCTNTTTCTAACCTCGTAAGAGGGAAATTGTCCCTCTAGGTAACCTTGTTTGCTATGTGATCTTGTTGGGGGCTACGTACACACCGAGTGACGAGAGTCCGTACGTAGTGGCTATTACCGCTTGGTCCGGGTAGTTAGGACACAACATGTTCATTGTTTTTCTCTGTTGTAGCATAGATATGACTTGTATACTTATGTGATTGGTACTGTTGTCTTTGAACGTTGTGATATTTGGCTTGACTTAAGAGTGATAAGAGAATCACGGGATTGGATCGGGCCGTACGCCACGACAGAATGATGATTGATTATATTATGGGATCGGGCCGTACACCACGGCAGAATGATGATTGATTATATTATGGGATCGGGCCGTACGCCACGATAGAGCGATGATTGATTATATTATAGGATCAGGCCGTACGCCACGGTGAGATTGAGACTACCAGGGTGGGATCGGGCCGTACGCTACGACGAGATTAAGACTACCAGGGTGGGATCGGGCCGTACGCCACGGCGAGATTGAGACTACCAGGGTGGGATCGGGCCATACGCTACGACGAGATTGACACTACCAGGGTGGGATCGGGCCGTACGCCACGGCAAGATTGAGTACCATATGGGAGCGGGCCGTACGCCACGACGAATACCAAACTTGTTTGATTTGAGATTGTTATTTGATGCCGGATATTGATGTACTTGATTATTTGTTTACTTGCCTACAGTTTTCCTTACATCCTGCTTACTTTATTACTGTTGGACCTTAGTGAGTAGCGAGTCGACCTCTCGTCACTACTTCTTCGAGATTAGACGGGATACTCACTGAGTACATATATGTATATGTACTCATACTACTCTTTCTGTGCATTTTATTGCACAGGTACCTTTATAGTACAATGATTGACTTGGAAGACTTATACGGGCTGCATTCATCCAGAAGCGCTCCACAGCTGCCAGAGTCTCCCTTCTGTGTACTTACATTTTATATTTATTGCTTTTGTCCAAATTTATTTTCGGACAAGCGTTGTATAATTGTATAAATCCTTAGAAATTGCTCATGGACTTGTGTCACCGGGTTCTGGGGATGTCTTGGTATTTCTTTTCTGTACTAAGTTGGTTTTCTTGCCATATTTCAATTACGGAATTTATTTATTCAATAATGAAAATGCAAGAAGAGGCTTCGATTCTAAAATGTTAAGCAGGAAAGTGTTCCAACTGATTAACGGGTCGGCTTGCCTGACGGTGGTGTCTGACGCCATCACAACCCATAGATTTTGGGTCGTGACAACGTGGTATAGGTTCCCGTAGGTTTCACGAGTCATGAGCAAGTCTAGTAGACTCCTGCGGATCGGTACGGAGACGTCTGTACTTATCTTCGGGAGGCTACAGGGCTGTTAGGAGGACTTCCCTTCTTGATTCCTCATCGTGTGACTTGATTCCTTTAAGGCTTATGCCTATGCTTCTTCCCACTCAATCTTACGCGTCGCAAAGCGCTTGTTATGAATCGAGGGTTGAGGACTTTTAATGATACTATGGATGTGGGGCGGGATGTTTCTCCCAGCGTAGCTGATTGAGGCTATCATCATTGTTCTGCGGAAGAATGTTTTTGTCATCTCAGCTCAGTAGTTGTATTTCTGAGAACTTTTCGGTCATGCTCAGGTGGTTATGAACTTACGATTGGTTATGGCGCAATGTTGATACAAGGGTAGAACGGCTGCCCATGTGTTGGGGTGATGAGCGGTTTGAAGGGAGGTCTTCTCGGAGTGTAATTCCGTGATTTCAGTATTTTTGTTCCGGCGAAGGAAAAGCTTTTTGATTATAAATGATCAGATTTTGGGCTGATAAAATAGTAAGGATTGGTGCTGTCAAGTGAAATGGAGCTCTCACCTGTAATAAGATATCGTCGTCATGGATCGAATAGAATGTGTTAAGTTTGTCGGTGCTATGGTCTCTTCGGTTGCTCAGGGTCAGAGTATTGTGAAGAAGTATTGAAGAATGCGATTGGCAGAGGTCGTGAGGTGCGGAGGTTCAGTACTGGCTAACTCTTGGAAATGAAGGCGATTCGAGGAAGATGATCTTCGTAAAGATTTAAAGTTGTGATGATATGTTGGTTTAAGAGCTATGAAGGACAATATTAAATTGAGGCAGCAGGAGGGCATCATACGATGAAGGACGATACGTGAGAAGTGCTAAGCGGTGGTGCCAATTCTAAAATATCAAGTGTAAGGAAAGGAAGTCAGGTAGCACTTACGCGAATGAGTTTGGCAAAGTGGGAGAGCGGCAGCTTAGTGATGAATCAGAGGATGTGGTAGCCCGTTTAGTAGATGTCCAGGAAGAGCGGACGGATTGGTAAGGTTGGTAAATGGATACAGGCTTAGGATGGGGGTCTTGATATTGTAGAAAGTGAGAATCATAGCATAATGGTAGGTGACGGTTGGCTAGTTTCCCCGGGTGGGTTGTCTTCTGTGAGTAGGTTAGCGGTTGTAGGGATGGTAAGTTTTGTGCGGAGTCCTAGTGGCTAGTCGGTAGGAGGTAGAATATGTGAATGGTATTAGAAAATTCAAATATTTAAGGGAGGCTAACAGGAGAATTCGAAAGCATTGGTGGATTGATGGGACAATGTCATGTCATCAAAGGAGAAAAGGATCTCAGCAGGGACTAGAGCGGTGCAAGAAGTAGCTTCGGGCTAAGTGGAGGAGTCCCACCACCTACAGTTGGGTCGTAGGATTGTGCTCTCATGGGATTGCAGATTTGTCAGCGTATCGGCAAGATATTACAGCTAAGGGAAAAAAGTATATCGGTAAGTGAGCGTGGCATATGGGAAAAATGTGCGAAGTTGGTCCTATTGGACACACCTGCAGTCCAGCTTCTGCGCCCGGGCTTCCGCATCTGCGGAAATTTATTTACTCGCCCATCTTCGCATCTGCGGTACTTTCTTCGCAGATGCGGTTCTGCTTCTGCGGTCCATGAGCCGCATCTGCGACCACAGACCCCCAAGCCTAAGACTGAACCGGCGACTCCTCCCCACGCTTCTGCAGAACTGCACCTGCGGTCCAACATCCGCAGGTGCGAAAATGACAAGTTCAGCAACACCAGCAATTGCTTAAGTCCAAAATCCTTCCCGTTGAGCATCTGAAACATACCTGAGGCCCCCAGGACCTCAGCCAAACCTACCAACCAGTCATATAACATCATTCAGACTTAATCAAGCCTTCAAACCACATCACATAACACAAAAAACATGAATTAAACATTAATTCAAGCCTAAGAACTTAGCATTTTTTCGAAATCCACAAATGATGCCGAAACACGTCAAAACTATTCTGAATGACCACAAATTTGACACACAGGTCAAAAATGACACTAAGAACCTATACCCAATTCCGAAATTCCATTCCGAGCCCGATATCAAAATTTTACCTATTGGCTGAAATCGCCAAAAATCTAACTTTCGCCAATTCAAGCCTAAATCTACTACAGACCTCGAAAACACATTTCGGATGCACTCCTTACCTCAAATCCACTCAACAAAGCTAACAGAGTCGACGGAATCCCATTCCGGATCCGTCTTCATACAGTTCCGACTACGGTCTAATTTTTTATGGCTTAAACTCATAATTTAGGGACTATGTGTCCCAAAACTCTCTTGAATTCCATAAATAATCACTCTGTCAAGTCCCAATAGCAGAAACAAACGTGGGGAAAGAAATTATTCGGGGATCGGGGCTCTAACTCTCAAAAGGATCGGCTGAGTCATTACAGGTCGCGACGACACCTAGTCTCTACTACTAGGTAAGCCTAACATTTGAGTAATAACAATGAAAATGAAAACATAAATTTAAACCACTAACAGCAACAAGCAATGAAATAACTGATAGAAATACCGCACGGCATATACAATAACAAATCTTGAAATATATAAAGAATTTTCCAAGACCTGAAACATCATAAGTCACAAATTTCTAAGAATTTGACTAACTAGTCTATACATCATTATTTAGAAGTTGTAGAGGAAGAACTACACAAAGAGATATAGGGGGACTACTAGATCTACAGACGCGGTAGATGTACCTTGAAGTCTCTGTAATAGCAGCGGGTGCAGAACTAATAGCGAGGCTGGAATGATGTACCTAGTTCTGCACATGAAAACATGTGCAGAAAAGTAGAATGAGTACACCACACTGGTACCTAGTAAGTGCCAAGCCTATCCTAGGTCGAATAGTGACGAGGTCAGGTCAGTCCCACTAGTCAACAAATATGGCAGGAAAATATACAGTATAATAAGAGACTAGAATTTAACAAAAATGAAAAGCAACAAATAATAGTACAACACACAGGTTAATCAACGGGGAATCTCCCGAGATACCGCCTCGTAGTCCAAAAATAAATATGCAGGGAGAACACCCGGGTACCACCTCGTAATCTCAAAAATAAATATGCAGGGAGAACTCCCGAGGTACCGTTTCATAGTCTCAAAAGTAAATGTGCATGGGGATCTCCCTGGACACCGTCTCGTAGTCTCAAAGGTAAGCACGCAGCTCAAACAAATGAATATAGTAGCTACAGCAAGAAAAACTACATTTTGGACTAAGTACAAGTCAAGAAAAGAAGCACGAATCCACTAAGCATGCTGCAAAGAGTTTAGGTAAGAAATAGACATGTAGACATGTTATTCTAGGCTAAAAGGATAACTACACATGCTTGTTTACTTAATTAAGATGAAAATAGGTTATTACTCAGTAAAGATCAGGTTTTTCAGCAAATATCCTGTGTACGCACTCGTTACCTCGCGTACACGACACTCACATATCATAATAGTACCAAATTCTAAGGGGATTTCCTCCACACAAGGTTAGGCAAGCCACTTACCTCGAACCAAGCTCAATCAATCAGTAGCCATGCCTTTCCCATGAATATCCGACTTCGAATGGCCCAAATCTAGCCAAAATCAATTACATACAATAAATATATCTATAAGAAACTAATCTAATTAATGAAATCTAAGCTAGATCAAGAAATTAGGAAATCGACCCAAAAAGCCTCCCTTGGCCCACGTCTCGGAATCAGGTAAAAGTAACAAAATATGAACACCCATCATCTCACGAATACAACCATACAAGAATTACTCGAATCTGACCTCAAATCGCCTTTCAAAACTAAAAAATTTAGTCTAGGAAGTTTCTATCATATTCCCCCAAATTTCCAATACAAATCCCTAATTAGATGATGAAAATAGCAATAGATTCATAAAATATAGTCTTATCCGGGTTAGAATCACTTACCCCAACAATCTCCTTGAAGAAACCTTGAAAATCGCCTCACACCGAGATCTCAAAGTCCCAAATTGAAAATGGGAATCAAATCCTTGAGCTTGATCTTTTCTGCCTAGCGATTCCGCATCTGCGGACCTACTGTCGCACCTGCAGAATTTCCCTCGCGTATGCAGAAATGACTTAAGGGGGATGGGTCAGCTTATGCGATGAAGGGGCCGCATGTCACTACCCAAAACTCTAACCTATCGTGATGGCGCCTATTGATGTTACTAGGCAAGCCGGTTTGTCAAATTACTTCAATATTTCATAAAGAGGATAATTCAAAGCTTTTTCATAATAGAAATTTTCATAAAAATCCGGAGTTCAACTCAAAATAAAAATATAGTGCGGAAAGATAGCCCCAAATATCGAGGTGTCACCAAGTCATGAGCATCTATATATCCAGTCTAATAAAAAAATGTCTAAGTATCAATACAGAAGGAAAGAAAAACATAGAAGGAGAAACAAGGTTTGCGGACGCCGTCAGCTACCTTATAGACTCTGATACTCCCTCGCACACGAACTCAACGACCGCCAGAACCGTTCACACCTGGATCTGCACATGAAGTGCAGTACAACCAACTCAGCAAGTAACAAAAATAAACAAGGAACTGAGAAGCAGTGAAGAGCTAAACAAAATACAGTTCATTTCATAAACTTCAACAAGGTAAGTATACGTGAGTAAGTTCCGGCAAATGTATAATAAGTCAGCTACATATCTAGTGAGTTCAGGTAAAATAGGTATAAATGATGTGTGTCTATAATTAATGGTTTAACGCATTATGTGCCTTGCATTTAACGTGCTTTAATGATAAAAATACACTTTGTTTGAGCGTAATGGAGTCTATTTTATGTGTAGGTGAATTGGAGATTGAAGCCGAGCTAAATGGATGCTTAAACGTCAAAAGTGTGCCCAAGAACGGTGAAAAGGAGATAAGTTAATTCCTGGTGGGATTCGACTCCGGACTTGTTAAGCGAAATATATTTGCAGCGAACTCTTAGTCCTTTTTATAAGGCATAGTTTGGCGTGATCAATAAACGTCCATAAATGTTCAAGAGTAACATGAATCAACTAATAATAGTAACAGAATCAAGACAAATGCAACCTCTCAAGATCACAGTCCCCCAAGCCCTCAATAGCTCAAAACTCGGCTCTCAGCCCACAGTATATTCACACTCAATAAGTTCATGCGCTCACTAGGGGTGTAAAGACTCTGGAGGGGTTCCTTCAACCCAAGTGTTATATCGCTACAGCGTGCAACCGGATTCAATCTCGTTGCGGTGTGAAACTCGATCCATAATTATATAAGTGGCCCTAGGACTCGTTGCGGCGTACAACCCAATCTATAATACATAAATATATAGCCCTAAGGCTTATTGTGGAATGCAACCCGATCCATATATATAAATAGCCATAAGGCTCGTTGTGGCATGCAACCCGATCCATATACCTCACATAGCTCATAGCTCGGCACTCAGACCCTATCTCAGTCACTAACCTCTCCAACCGTTCGGGCTCAGAGAAAGTCATAATATTCAGCCCAAATAGAGATAACAACAAGTATTAACAAGAAATGAGAGAGAACGGAGACATGCTACACAAGTAAGACTATGACTGAGCACAAGACAGCAATTAGCAGTCAATTCAACAAGTATACGGCCGTTGCGGGTCGCAACAGTGATATCATATGGCCTAAGCATGGCTTCTAACATGAAAGGCAGTCAATTTGCTAAAAGAAATGGAAGACATGTAAGAAACAATAGGCTATTCAACTTTATAGTCTCACGGGATGGACCAAGTCACAATCCCTCACGGTGCACGCTAACACGCCCGTCACCTAGCATGTGCGTCACATCCAAATATTCACATCATACCAATTTTCGGGATTTCATACCCTCAAAACCATATTTAAGATTGTTACTTACCTCAACCACGCAGAAATCCTACTCTGAAATGCCCTTGCCTCACAAATGAGTCTCCAAATGCCCCGAATCTAGCCACAAGCAGTACCGAATAATCAATATAGGCAAAAGGGATCAATTCTACAAGAAAACTACTGAATAATAGCCTAAAATCCGAAATCGGCTCAACCTGACCCCCGAGGCCCACGTCTCGAAACCCGACAAAAGTCACAAAACCTGAAAGCCCATTCACTCACGAGTATAACCATACCAAATGTATCAAAATCCGACGTTATTCGCCCATCTAAAACCTCAAAATTCACTCTCTAATTCTCAAGCCCTAATCTCCTAAATCTCACCTCAAAAACTCACCAACTAGGGGTAAAATCTGTGGGTAAAAACCATTATTGAAGATAAATAGGCACAAGGAACTTTCCTAAACACACATGTCACGACCCAAACAAAAGGGTCGCGACGGGCATCTGGTGCCTTACTCAAACGAGTACCAACGTAACAAATCTTTCTTATCGTACTATCATTGGTAACTGGGCCAACATGGCCACAAATCGTAATGTATAACTATAAGTGGGAAAGCACCGTATCAATGAACCATCTTTCTTAAAACATGAATACATATAGGACGTCAAGGCCTTGACATACTGTACGAAATGAACATATGTCTACAAAGCCTCTAAGTGTATTTGACATCAAATGGGACAGATTACTGGCCCACCGATAAGTCTATAGCAAGATTGCGACACAATGACTCGTAGACTCGGCTGCAATGCGAATGAGGTGGAGTTTTACTGGTCCTTCACTAAATGCTAACCTCATCTACTATAAGGGCTCGTCAAACTGATTCTATACCTAGAGGCATGAATGCAGTGTCCCCAACAAAAGGATGTCAGTACGAATAATGTACCGAGTATATAAGGCACATAAATAAGTATATTAAAGACATGGAAGAAACAAGGAGTAAATGACTCAACCTGTAAGTCTGAATAACTCTATAATCATGAAATACTTATAATGACTTGCATATGTGTATGAATGTCATGTGGTGCATAGGTACATGTGTTCATAACATCATGAAGCTTCTGAGGGCATCCCATCATATCATCTCGGCCACTGTGGGAAAAATCATCAACGTATACCAATTGATCAGGTGGTGGTGCGTATATAATGTCGTAACCTTTATATATATATATATATATATATATATATATATATAACGTCATCTGGTCATGGGTCAATGTGCATGTATAAATGAATGCAATGCATGAGTAGTGCGTCAATAAATCTTTCGAAGTTTCATAAGACCATTATGCCTTTGATTAATATCATAAAATAAACTTTATCAACTTATGTATTTTCAGAGACCCACGAACAAACGATAGAATAATAAAACATATGGGGAATCAAGAACATAGGAACCTTTGGTATTTCTATGAATAGAGTCATTTATGAAAGTTGTACATTTGCTCATTTCATTTGTATCATATGGATCATGCCATAAAGAAAAAAGGGATAGCCTTAACATACCTAAGACGATTCTCTTGACAATCCCTTTAACACACGTCAATTGCGATAACACGTAACTGTGGATCAAAGTAGGAAACAATCCGTATGATATTCTTCAGAAAGATTGTACTGTGCTTACTTAGAATTGCATCTCACGCATAAGTGGATCTTGTATGAATTTTGTTGAAGCAAATTTCACGTTGCCATCACTTGTAGGAGTTTGCTGGAGCACTTCACTTTGCTATGAAGATTGAAATATGTATCTCTTTGAATCTTTGAGATGTCTTTTACCTTAGTGGGTGTGGGACCCACTAAGTTGATGAGATATCCACAAAAGATCCTCCATATGACACCTATTTTAATGACTATAAGTCATCACTTGGGCTTTAAGATCAAGACCCCGTGGCTGCCACATTAGGAGATTAATCAACCTTCTCCAAAAATGCTTAATTAGTTTGTTAATCTCCCACTAAAATCAATAATTACCTAATTATCTACATAATCAAGAATTATCTAAAGTTACTCAAAATATTACTCACTTTTAACACACTTTATACACCTTATATCATGGTCATGTGGTACCTTGGATGGAACTAGTCCATAAATACGGCGTATTATAGCTTAGAAAGTATTTTATCCCCAAATTGCCAAACTTCGAAGAAACTCATTTCTTCGATTTACTTACCCTTCACCTTCACTTATCACTTGTTTGAAATAGCGTAATACTTATAATCCCAAAGTAATCTCATTCTCAAACTTACGTTGACTAACTTACGATGAAACTTTAACGTACAAAAATGCAGGATGTAACATCTCATGCTCGAGCTTTCATCAATTTACTTATGGCGTACTTTCACGTACGAAAACATGGGTTGTAACATGAATTGATGAAAGATTACGCAGAATATTGATATGAGAATGGGCCAACTAGTAGTTAGTAGTTGATTGAGGAAGAGACTAGTTATGGCTAGACAAGAGGATACAGACAAATCAACAGATCGTGCAAGATAAACATAGTAAAACCCATTATAGTGAATTCATCCTCGCAATAATATCATTGTAATACCTGAGAAATATTCAGACAGGAGTTAGGGTAGTTAAAGGTACCATATGAGTATTGCGGGAATAAAAGAAAGTGAGACTGGGAAGACAGCCAAAATATCAGTTTAGGCAACCCTACAAGCACAAGGGTGTGGAAGTAAGTAACTACGGATAATAATAGGCAAGGAAGGACATCAAAAGGCCCATCGAATATACAATGTAATAAGCTCACAGCTTTACAAGAGTAAGAGGATCCTCCCTATGTACTACAATGAAAGACTAGCTGAGGAAATAAGGAAGAAGGCTTCAACCTAAACATATTAACTTGAAGAAGAAATGGTCTTGTAATAGTAGTCTCACTACAAAGTTGTATGCACTCCATAAGAAAGTGGTACGGCACCTATCGTGGCTTATGAGCGTGAAGTGAAACCAAAAGTGATGGTCGAAATTATATGAGTTGCACAAAAAAATCCGGGATGTGTAAGCTAAGTATGCACGCAACAAGGGGGTAAAACGACCAGGAAAAGTAATTGCTTACGTTTAACAAAACTGAGATGGAACGAAAGGAATTGTTCGATTAATTATCTATAGTTAGTTACATTATAAACACACTTAAGATTTCGGAGTATTCTCCACGCAACATATATATTAACATTCATACAACCGACTCCGGTATAAATTAAATGAAGGAATTGAGCCCAGAGCATAGGCAAAGGATTGAATTGTTAGATGATGGTATCACAGATATTCCATAGCGCCCATGAAAGGCTAAAGTAATAACTAATACCAGGAGCCACAAATCAGAAGATATCTTAAGCCTACATAGAGGCTGATCAGAAGGAAAAGGAAACTAAAGAGTTATATCAACCAAGAAAATCAGGAGTCTGATTATTAGACCCAGAAAATTATAAAAATCATGATTGAGAACATTGCGGGATCACTCTTAATATCAGAGGCTCAAGAGAGAAAATACAACAACCTTATTCTATAACGGCCTTACGATAAAGCCAGTTAGAAAAGTACCAACCTCATAAGAAGTCAGTACGAAGCTCCCACTGGATTGTGTATGCACCGGAGGTGCAAGTATTATAATAGAGTTTCAAGTTATGGATGTGAATTATACCTATGAGGAAGGGAGGTCATGAAAGAGATAGAAGATATGATGCGAGACTTTAAGGTAAGTAGGGTAAAGGTGGACAACGTACGAAATACTCAAAAGCAGAAGGTTGTGAACAGAATCATTCATACTTCAGATAGAAGGCTAGAAGCACTGGGATTCAGTATTCAGGAGTGATAGTTATGTCGTCAGTTGCATATTTTCAAGCCCGTGGTTTCTAGGTACTGAGAGGTCTAGTTAAGAAAGTAAAGAATAGTTAAAAACGATGTGATGTATCGCTTGATGTTCTAGAATAACACAAGGAAATCTATGGTGCAAGCAAGTTGAAGGAAGGTTGCGAGTGGTATAAATAGATATGTGTAGGTCACAAGCTAAAGTATGGTAAAGCGACAAGGGTTTAGGAAAACATGAGTAAGGATAAGAAAAGGCGAGTGAGAAGGTGACGGGAATGGATAAGTCGTCAGGATTAAGCCCATGAGAACAAGAGAGATGATGATTTCTCTAATTTATAGAAAGCTCAATATAGCCTGAATGAACTCAAAGGAGTCTAAGACTAGTAGCATTTAGACGAGATGGAATTCTGCCCTGGTTGTAGAACGAGGGTGTAATTGTGATAAATAAAGGATGACGTTTGGGCCTTCGATTGAGTAATGATTTGAAGAAGAAAAATAAAATAAGAAGGGATTCATGAATTGTACGGAATTAAAATACCCACATAAGGTGAATCACAATGGGATGCTATGAAATACGGTTATGGAAGTATAGTATCGCCCCAGGTGGATCAGGAAAGTCACTTCAGATATTCCTCAATGAGACGTAAGCCCTAGTGACAATGCATTACATAAGAGGTTTCAAGTTATCAGTGGTAGATTATGGATAAATGTTAAGGTGAATCGACAATAGATGGATAAAGTTCCAACGTATGAGAGGAGATAAGGATTCCATCCTTTAGAAGTACAGAGGAAGCATTAAAGGACTTAGGCTTATACATATAGGATTAAGTAACGAGAGTGACTTGGAGTTTGGTAGCAGACCTCAGTAACGATAAATCGAAGTAAGAGTTATGGGTATAGTATGACCTACCTAGATTCAATACAATCATGCAGATGGATAATCAAGTCTATGAAATAAGATATATCAATATTCATAAGTTCGACAAAGTACCGAGCGAAGAACTTCAGTATTGGCTAGAAAAATCGGAGGAAAAAAGAAAAGAGGGTCGCATAGGCGCGCTTACCAGGTCAAGTCATATGGAAGGTAGCAACAATTACGAGATTGGAAGGATTCCGACAACAAGTCGTGGTGTGAGAAAGAGGCCTGAAGGGGGGAATGCCTTGGCCTTTGGAATTATTTACAGAACAGTTGCCTAGATGGCAAGGAGAGTACTAAAGTATTCGGAAGATATAAGTTATGATAATGATAAGTGCATCAGTCAACATTCGCGGATGAATGTTCCAAAGGGGGGAATGATGTTACACCACATGTTTTCATACGTGAAAGTATGCCATAAGTAAATTGATGGAAGCTCGGAAATGAGATGTTACATCCCGCATTTTTGTATGTTAAAGTTTCGTCGTAAGTTAACCCACATAAGTTCGGGAATGACGTTATTTTTAGATTATAAGCATTATGATATTTCAAACAAGTGATAAGTAAATTGGTGAAGGTGAGAGGGTAAGAAAATCGAAGAAAATGAATTTTGCCGAAGTTTGACATTTTGGGATAAAATACGGCCCGAGCTAAAATACTCGGTATTTATAGACTAGTGCCATACAAAGTACCACACGACCATGATAGTAAGGTGTATAAGGTGTGTTAAAAGTTAGTCGTATTTTAAGTAATTTGAGATAATTCTTAATTATGTGGGTAATTGGTTAATTATTGGTTAGTGGGAGATTAATAAATCAATAATTAATTAAAATTGGATAAGCTTGATGGATCTTACCACCACCGCAGCATCCCATGAAGTGGTTAACAAAAGCCACTAAGTGACTCATACACGATGTAGCAAGGTGTTACATTATTAGAGTACATACAAGGTTAACATTTCTTTAAGCCTTCTGCACAAAAATTGCATTGATACATTCATTTTAGCAATGCAAGCTAATATTTGCTCCCCCCCCCCCC
>ML252513.1:0-20624 GCA_005239495.1 Nicotiana undulata | reverse complement strand
AAAAAAAAATAATATTTTACTTTCTTTTTTGGAAGCCAAAGTAAAATTTGCCCCCCCCCCCCCCCCACACACACACTTAAAATTAGAAGATACAACATCACGTTGCAGAGACATTGCATACGTGATTTACAATGGTCGGAGCTGTAACGTGAGATTTTTCCATTCTAAGAATATCATATGGATTTTCCCCAACTTCGATCCGCCATTACGTGTTTTCGCAAAAGACGTGTGATAGAGGAATTTTCAAGAGAATCGGTTCAAGTATGTTAAGGTTATCCCTTCTTTCTTTTTGGCATGATCTATACGACACAAATGAAATGAGAAAATGCACAACTTCCATAAATGACTCTATTCATAGAAGTATTAGAGATACCTATGTTCTTGAATTCCCATATGTCTTATTATTCTATTGTTTGTTCATGCATCACAGAAAATATGTAAGTTCATAAAGTTTATTACATGATATTAATCAGAGGCATAATGGTCTTATGACAATTATGAGAGATTTTATTGGCGTACTTCTCATGCATTGCATTCATGTACATTGACCCATGACCAAATGGCGTTATATAGGCGTATATATGTATATATGTGTATGTGGGGTATGGGAAAACGTTACGGTGTTATATATGCACCACAACCTGATAACTTGGTATACATTGATGATTTGCTCACAAAGTCCGAGATGATATGATGGCATGCCGTCTGAGGCTTTATGATATTATGAACGCATATACCCATGCATTATATGAATTTATACGCATATGCATGACATAAACAACACCAACAACGACCTAGTATAGTTCCACATGTGGGGTATGGGAAGGGTAGTGTGTACGCAGACTTACCTCTACCCCGATGGGGTAGAGAGTCTGTTTCTGATAGAACCTCGGCTGAAGAAGACAAAAAGAGAAAATATATCAGTACCATCGTGGAAATAATAACAACAACCCAAGAACCAGTGAATAGATGAAAGGCAGAAATAATGACCAGTAAATAATGCCCGGCACGATGAAAACAGAAGAGTAGTATAAACACAACACTGACCACTAGCAGTCTGAGACTAAATCCTACCAGCCTAGCCTCACACTAGAAGACTAAATATGCGCAAATACCTCCTAACCCACAACTTTAATGCTCGACCTCCACAACTTCCTGTCGAGTGCCATGTCCTCGCAGAGCTATTCGGACATACATGTTGAGTATTTTACTCCATTTTTCTCTTATGTCTGTTGTTTACTGATTTTCATTCCTTACATACTCGGTTAATTATTTGTAATGACATCCCTTTTTCCTTGGGATGTTGCGTTTCATGCCCGCAGGTCCTGATAGACAGGTTGAGAGTCCTGCAAGTAGGCTACCAGCTCAGCGGAAGATGTTGATGTGCTCCATTTACTCTGTAGTTGCTTATTTGGTTAGTACGATTTAGACATGTATTTATTGGTATGTTGGAGCCTTGTGTCGGCCTTACGAGGTATATGTACTCTTAGAGGCTCGTAGACATATGTCATGTGTATGAAAGATTGTATGGCCTTGTCGGCCTATGTTCAGTATACAAGTGATTATTTTTGCCTTATAGGCCCGTACGTCATATGTATAAGTTAGTATATCCGGTTGGGTCATTTTATGTCGAGTGTTCTCTCATGTTTTATTCTCGTTACCTCATACGACCCTTCTGTCCCATTTACCATGTTGATGTAATGAGAAAGATACGTTACGTTGGTACTCGGTTGAGTAAGGGCACCGAGTGCCCGTTGCGGCCCATCGATTTGAGTCATGACAATTCCCCCCTTTGGAACATTCGTCCTCGAATGTTGACTGATACACTTATCATTTTCATCACTTATGTCTTTTGAATACTTTAGTACTCTTCTTTCCATCTAGGCAACTGCTCTGTGAATAAATCCAAAGGCCAGGGCATTCCCTCCTTTAGGCCTATTTCTCCCACCATGACTTGTGGTCGGAAACCTTCCAATCTCGTAACTGTTGCTACCTTCTATCACGCAGCCTGTACGACTCTGACCTTGTAAGTACGCCTATGCGACTCTTCTTTCCTTTTTCCTCTTATTTTTTATCCAATCTTTATGCCTCACTTTGTAAACGTATACAGAGTTTGACAAGATGTCCCTCTGGGCATCTATAGGTATACTGAAGTTATTTGCTCGGTACTTTGTTAAGCTTACAAATATTGCTATATCTTGTTTCATAAACCCGGTTATCTATCCACATGATTTTACTGCATCTATGTAGGTCATACTATACCATAACCCTTACTTCGTTTTATCGTTACAAAGGTCTGCTACCAAACTCCATGTTACTTTCGTTGTTTATCCCATATGTATAAATCTATGTCCTTTAATGCCGTCATTACTATTCATCATAAGAATGACGGCCTAATCTCATCTCATACTTTGTGACTTTTTTCCATCCATTGTTGATTCACCACAATTTTGATCTACAATGTACAATTGATAACTTGAACTTCTTACATAATACCTTACCACTAGGGCTTTCGTTGCATCGAGGAATATTTGAAGTGATTTTTCTGATCCACGTAGCGGCGATTTGTACTTCAATAACCGTATTTTATAGCATCCCAATGTGATTCACTTACGTGGGTATTTTAATCCCATACAATTCATGAAAATCCTCTTCAAATCATTACTCAGTCGAAGGCCCAAACGTCATCCTTTATCTATCACAATTACACCCTCATTGTACTACCAGGGAAGCATTCCATCTCTTCTAAATGCTACTAGTCTTAGACTTCTTTGAGTTCATTCAGGCTTTACTGATCTTTCTATAACTTAGAGAAACCATCAGCTCTCTTATTTTCATGAGCTTAATCCCGAGGATTTATCCATTCTGGTCACCTTCTCACTCGTCTTTTCTCATCCTTACTCCTGTTTTCCTAAAACTTTATCGTTCTACCATACTTTAGCTTGCGACCTACACATATACTCACAACCTTCCTTCAACTTGCGTGCACCATAGATTTCCTTATGTTATTCTAGAACATCAAGTGAGGCCTTACATTGTCTCTAACTCTTCTTTACTCTCTTAACTAGACCTCTCGGTACCTAGAAACCATAGGTTAGGAGATATGCTACTAATGATGCCGCTATCATTCCTGGATACTGAATCTCCGCGCTTCTAGACTTTTATCCAAAGTACGGACTATTAACAACCTTCTGCATTTGAGTATCTCATACGTTGTTCACGTTTACCTTACTTACCTTAAAATCTCACATCACTTCTTCTATCTCTTTCATGACCTCTCTTCGACATAGGTATAATTCACATCCATGACTTGAAGCTCTATTATAATACTTGCACCTATAGTGCATACACAATCCAGTGGGAGCTTCATACTGACTTCTTATGAGGCTAGTACTTCTTCTAACTGGCTTTATCGTAGAGCCATTATAGAATATGGCTATTGTACTATCTCTCTTGTACCTATGATATCTAAGAGTAATCCTGCAATGTTCTCAATCAGGAGGTCTATAATTTTCTGGGTCCAATAATCAAATTCCTGATTTACTTCGTTAATGCAACTTTTTAGTTTCCTCCTCCTTCTAATCAGCCTTTATGTAGTCTTAAGCTATCTCCCGATCTGCGGCTCGTGGTATTAGTTATTGCTTTTAGCCTTTCATAGGCGCTATGGAATATCCATGATACAATCCTTTGTCTATGACCTGGGCTCAATTCTTTATTTTAACTTATACCGGAATCTTCTACGGTAGTATGATTGTCGACGTATATGCTGCATGTATAAAACTCCAAACTCTTAAGTGCGTTAATAACATAACTAACTCTGGATCATTAATCAAATAATTCAATTCGTTCCTTCTCAGCTTTCTTTAAATTTAAGCAATTACTTTTCCAGTTTTCCTGCCCCCTTGTTGCGTGCATACTTATCTTACCTTAATGTCCACACATATTGGAAGTCCATAATACTCATATGATCTTGAATATCACTTCTAGTTTTTACTCCCCGGTCATTAGCCACGGTAGGTGCCACTTTCCTATGGAGTGCATACAATATTGTTGTGAGACTATTATTATAAGACCATTTCCTCTTTAGGTCACTGATCTTAGGTTGAAGCCTTCTTCCTTACTTGCACATATAGCCTTTCATTGTAGTACTTAGGGAAGACCCTCTGATTCTTGTAAAGTTGTGATCTTATTACATTGTATACATCGACGAGCCTTTAGATATACTTCCTTGCCTATAATTATTCATAGTTACTTACCTCCACGCCCTTGTGCTTGTAGGGTTGCTTCTGAACTGATATTTTGATTGTCTTCCAAGTGGCACTCTTTTTTATCCCCGTAACATTCATATGGTACCTTTAACTACCCCAACTCCTATCTGAATATTTCTAAAGTATTACAATGATATTACTGCGCGGCTGAATTCACTATATTGGGTTTTACTATATTTATCTTGCACGATCTGCCGATTCATGTGTAACCTCCAGGCTAGCCATAACTACGCTCTTCCTAAATCAACTATCAATTACTCATTGGCCCATTCTCATATCAATATTCCACGAAATCTTTCTTGGGTTATTTCCTTTGTCTTAACTTACCAGACATTGTCTCCTTATTTATCAATAACATCCCAGACAAGAACCCTTACTTCCTTTCCTAGACGTCGTGTTTGCATAATGTTCTGTAATCATAGAATATGTAGGATTTGAATAAGTGCAATATCATCCCTTTCTCGTTTTTATCGCATTCTTCTGTTACCGTTCCATAATTATTAGAACCACTTAATTCTGACTTAATGCCACATCACTCCATATTCCCCCCTTTAGGGGAGTACTAAGAGTTGGAGCCACGATTATCTACCTATAGATGTTTTACCTTTTCACCTTTGGCGTCTTTTCACATCATCGATAACCCTTACTCGCCTTGCGATAATCAATCTGTACCAAGGATAACAAAAATCCTTACTCGCGAGGGTGACACTTAGTATAACTGGCACATACAGTCCCTTAAGATTAACTTTTCCCACATTGCTTGCTTTAGGCATGCGTCTTCCTGAATGACCTTTCTCTAAATTTTTTATGAATCTTCTTCTGTTGTCCATTCTATTATCACTGGAACAAAATCCAAAATTTCATGATACCGACTATTTATCAAATCACTCAGTCCCTAATTCATGTTTAGTTTATCTTGTTCACTATCCAATACTGATTTCTATTGGAGTCTCACTTTTCCTTCTGGTAGTCGCGTTGGAGTTACGAGTTTGTTTCTCGAAATGAGGATATGCATTTATGGCCTATATTCTTTTGTTGTCTCAAGGCCTGTCACCTCTCGTCTTTTCCTTCACTTGACTATAAACTCTATAATACTGTCATCTATTTGATCTACCGTTGTCATCCATGTATCACATCTTACTCATAATGCTTCATTAACTCTCTTCTTATTTCTCGCTAACATCTATGTCTATCACTTTATTCAGAAAATTCTAACAAGACATGATTTTGCTTCTAGCTCCCCTTGCTCTACCTAATGGCTCTTTGGGTTGCCTAACGTTCTTTCTTTACTAGGGACAGGAGCCACAGTAAGGTAATATTTATCCCTTCCAGGCTTCCAATGCCTATCTTTGTAAAAAAAACAATTTGAACATTCTAGTATCCATATCTAGCTATACTATTCTAGAATGCACTATCTGGGTGTCTCACAAGGAGATCAATTAGCACATTTGTAGTATCCTTCGAAAATGTCAACTAACACAAAAAATTCATTCACCATTTTGGGTTACTCTAACCCCAACCGGATCCTGATATCCCGTCCTTTTCTTAAATTACACTTGTTAGCCCCCATAAGGCATAACCGAGATGGGTGTGGCCAATTATACATACCTTTTGGTACTGTTGAAGGTAACTCACAATGCTTAAATTTTTTCTGCATGAGATGTAAATACCGATAATCTTCAATAACTGGGTACCTCGTACCCTTCTCATCTTGCTCCTTTTACTTATTGAAGCTTGTATCTATCTTGTGAATCTCTCGTTGCTTTTTTACCATATGGGTGGATAGATATTCATGCCTTAGGGCTCCTTTTCCAGAAGCGCACACGTCTTAGTACATACATGATCTGCTAGAGACCTTACATTTACTCATCATAAGCATGATGTAAATTTGAGTTCCTCTAACTTAACTTTTCCACAGCCGCATTCAATCCCTTACCAACCGTCTTTCTAGCTATAGACATCGTCATATTATGAATAAGATAGAGTTTAGGAAATTGAGTTCTTACAACTGAGCTCTACCACACGATATAGAGTAAGAAGAAAGAGTGACAGTCCTAAATGCCCTGTAGTCTCCTGCTTATAAGTGTGGTGCACAACACACCCATAAACAAGACTCTACTAAACACGGCTTGTAGACTCCCTAAGACAGAACTACTCTGATACCACTTTTATCACGACCCAAACCAAAGGATCACGATGGGTATCCGGTGCCTTACTCAACCGAGTACCAACATAACATATCTTTCTTATTGTACTATCATTGGTAACTGGGCCAACATGGCCACAACTCGTAATGTATAACTATAAGTGGGAAAACACTGTAGCAATGAACCATCTTTCTTAAAACATGAATACATATAAGTCGTCAAGGCCTCTGACATACTGTACAAAATGAACATATGTCTACAACGCCTCTAAGAGTAGGCCTACCCATATGTCTGTAGCAAAATTCTGACACGATGACTCATAAACTCGGCTACACTCCGAATAAGGTGGAGTCTTACAGATCCTTCACTGAACGCTAACCTCGTCTACTATAAGGGCTCGTCTAACTGATAGCTTATACCTGGAGGCGAGAATGCAGCGTCCCCAACAAAGGACGTCAGTACGAATAATGTACCAAGTATATAAGGCATATAAATAAGTATATAAAAGACATGGAAGAAACATGGAGTAAATGACTCAACTAATAAGTCTGAATAACTCTATAAATCATTAAATACTTATAGTGTCATGCATATGCATATGAACGTCATGTCGTGCATAGGTACATGTGTTCATAACATCATCAAGCCTCTGAGGGCATCCCATCATATCATCTCGGCCGTTGTGGGCAAAATCATAAACGTATACCAGCTGATCAGGTGGTGGTGTGTATATAACGTCGCCTTTTCCCATATCCCATATACATACACACATACACACACACACACCTATATATATACACACACACACCCATATATATATATATATATATATATATATATATATATATATATATATATATATATATATGCGCGTATATAACGTCATCAGGTCATGGGTCAATGAACATATATAATGAATGCAATGCATGAGAAGTGCGTCAATAAAGATCTTTAGGAGTGTCATAAGACCATTATGCCTTTGATTAATATCATAAAATAAACTTTATCAACTTACGTATTTTCTGAGACCCACGAACAAACGATAGAATAATAAGACATATGGGGAATCAAGAACATAGGAACCTCTGGTATTTCTATGAATAGAGTCATTTATGGAAGTTGTGTATTTTCTTGTTTCGTTTATATCGTATGGATCATACCAAAAAACAATGAAGGGATAGACTTAACATACCTAAGACGATTATCTTGACAATCCCTTTAACACACGTCAATTACGATAACACGTAACAGTGGATCGAAGTAGGAAACAATCCGTATGATATTCTTCAGAAAGATTGTACTGTGCTTACTTAGAATTGCATCTCACGCATAAGTGGATCTTGTATGAATTTTGTTGAAGCAAATTTCACGTTGCCATCACTTGTAGGAGTTTGCTGGAGCACTTCACTTTTCTATAAAGATTGAAATATGTCTCTCTTTGAATCTTTGAGATATCTTTTATCTTAGTGGGTGTGGGACCCACTAAGGTGATGAGTTAGCCACAAAAAATCATCCAATTGCCACCTATTTTAATGACTATGAGTCATCACTTGGGCTTTAAAATCAAGACCCCTTGGCTATTAGGAGATTAATCAACCTTTTCAAAATATGCTTAATTAATTAGTTAATCTCCCACTAAAATCAATAATTACCTAATTATCCACATAATCAAGAATTATCTCAAGTTACTCAAAATACTACTTACTTTTAACACACTTATACACCTTATTATCTTGGTCATGTGGTACCTTGTATGGCAATAGTCCATAAATACGGGTTACTATAACTTGGACCGTATTTTATCCCCAAATTGCACAACTTCAATGATACTCATTTTCTTCGATTTGCTTACCCTCTCACCTTCACGAATTTACTTATCACTTGTTTGAAATAGCGGAATACTTATAATTCCAAAGTAATCTCATTCCTGAACTTACATTCGATTAACGTACGACGAAACTTTAAAGTACAAAAATGCGGGATGTAACATCTCATTTTCGAGCTTTCATCAATTTACTTATGGCGTACTTTCACATACAAAAACATGAAGTGTAACAAAACACTTCAAAATCCTCCTCAAAATCCTAAAGAATCCGAGTTCCAATATGTGAAAATGGTGAAAAATCTCGAAGTCTTCTATTTATAGGTTCTGCCCAGCAAAACCGCACCTGCAGTTCACTTATACGCTTCTGCGGTCCTTTACGCACCTGCGGCGCCGAGTCCGCTCTGCGGTCATGCTTCTGTGATGGGTTGTCCGCTGCTGCGAAGCTCCTTCACCAAGCACCCATGCATTTTTATGGCCCAATAGCCGCACCTGCGGCCTCGCAGGTGCGGGAAAGACTTCGCACCTGAAGTTCCATCTCTCCTCCACTTATCCGCATTTGCGCCCTTTTCTGTTGCTCCTGCGTTAACCCCCTCGCAGGTGCGATCACACCAGATATATTCCACTTCAACAGCTTTTTCAATCCAAAACCAAGTCTGAAACCTCCCGAATTCTTCCCGAGGCCTCCGAAACCTCAACCAATTATACCAACAAGTCATATAAACTCATGTGAACTTAGTCATAGCTTCGAATCACTCAAAACAAAATCAAAACACCAATTACCCCCGGATTCAAGCCTAAAGAACTTCTAAACTTCTGAATTCCACAAATGATGGCGAAACCTACCAAACCACGTCCCATTGACCTCAAATGTTTCACACAAGTCAACAATGACACCACGAACCTACTGCAAATTCTGGAAATACAATCCGACCCCGAATTCAAATTTTCTAATGCTGGCCAAAATCGCCAAAATTCCAACTTTCGCTTATTTAAGCCTAATTCTACTACGGAACTCTAAATCACGTTCTGGACGCGCACCTAAGTCCAAAATCACCTAACGGAGCTAACGTAACCATCAAAATTCAAATCCGAGGTCGTTTACACATAAGTTGATATCTGGATGACTTTTCCAACTTAACCTTCCAATTAAGAGACTAAGTGTCTCAATTTTCTTTGGAACCACTCTGTACCCGAACCAACTAATTCGACAAGTCATAATATAGCTGTAGAGCACAAAAGAAGCAGAATATAGGGGAACAGGGCTATAAATCTCAAAACGGTCGGCCGGGTCATTACATCCTTCCTTCTTAAACAAACACGTCCTCTAACGGGTCTAGAAAAATACCTAGAGTCTCAAATAGTTATGGATATCTACTCTGCATCTCCCGCTTGGTCTCCCAAGTAGCCTCCTCCATGGGATGACCTCTCTAATGACCTTTATTAAAGCTATATCCTTAGACCTTAACCTTCGAACTTGCCGCTCAAAAATGTCCACCAGCTCTTCATCATAAGTCAAATCATCATCCAACTGAACCGTGCTTAAATCCAAAACATGAGATAGATCACCAACGTACTTCCAGAGCATAGAAACAAGAAATACTGGATGCGCACTCGACAAGCTAGGTGGAAAGGCAATCTTGTAAGCTACCTCCCCGATCCTCTAAATAACCTCAAAAAGCCCAATGAAACAAGGGCTCAGCTTGCCCCTCTTCCCAAACCTCATAACACCCTTCATGGGTGATACCTTCAGCAGAACCTTCTCGCCGACCATGTACAACACATCACGAACTTTCCTATCAGCATAACTCATTTGCCTAGACTGTGTTATGCAAAGCCGCTCCTGAATCAATTTCACCTTGTCTAATGCATCTTGGACCAAGTCTGTACCCAAGAGCCTAGCCTCACCCAGCTCAAACCATCCCACCGGAGATCTACACCGCCTCCCATATAAAGCCTCGTATGGAGCCATTTGAATGCTCGACTGATAACTGTTGTTATATGCAAACTTCACGAGCGGCAGAAACTGGTCAAATAAACCCTAAAAATCAATGACACAAGTGTGTAACATGTCCTCCAATATCTGGATAGTGCGGTCAAACTGCCCGTCCGTATGAGGGTGAAAGGTTGAACTCAACCCAACCTGAGTACCTAACTCTCATTGCACAGCCTGCGATGTAAATTGTGTGCCTCTATCTGAAATGATGGAAATTGGGACACCATGAAGGAGAAAAATCTCTCGGATGTATATCTCAGCCAACCGCTCTAAAGAATAAGTAGTACCAACTGGACTGAAGTGTGCGTACTTGGTCGGTCGATCCACAATCACCCATATAGCAATGAACGTCCTCGAAGTCCATGGGAGCCCAACTACGAAATGCATGGTAATCCGCTCCCACTTCCACTCTAGGATCTCTAACCTCTAGAGCAAGCCACCCTGTCTCTAATGCTCATACTTAACGTGCTAACAGTTGAGACACCAATACATAAACCCAACTATATCCTTCTTCATCCTCCTCTACTAATAGTGTTGTCACAAATCCTGGTAGTTTTTTGCCGCACCCGGGTGGATGGAATACCGCGAGCTGTGGACCTCCTCGAGAATCAACTCTCGTAGTGTCTATATTGGGCACACATATCCGTCCCTACATCCTCAACACCCCGTCATCATCAATAGTCACATACCTGGCATCACCTCGCTGAACCCTATCATGGAGGACGAGCGGATGGGGATCATCATACCGACACTCTCTGATACGATCATAAAGAAAAGACCTAGAGACCACACAAGCCAATACCCGATTTGGTTTAGAAATATCCAATCTGACAAACTGGCTAGCTAAGGCATGAACATCTCATGCTAATTGTCTCTATGCTGATGGAAGATACGCTAAGCTCCCCCAACTCTCCGTGCGGCGACTCAAGGCATCGGCCATCACATTGGCCTTCCCGGGATGGTACAAAATAGTGATATCATAGTCCTTAAGAAGCTCCAACCACCTCCGTTAATGCAATTTAAGATCCTTCCACTTGAACAGATGATGCAAACTCTAGTGATCAGTGGATCCACCTGAATACCCTCGTCGGACACCACGTGCCCCAAGAACGCCACTGAACTGAGACAAAACCCACACATGGAGAACTTTGTATAAAATTTATCCTCTCTCAATCTCTGTAACACAATCCTCAAGTGCTGGTCAATTTTCTTTCTAGCTATGAGAGTACACCATGATGTCATCAATGAATACAATGACAAACAAGTCCAGATAAGGTTGAAACACAATGTTCATCAAATGCATGAACGTTGCTAGGGCGTTGGTCAGCCCAAAAGATATCACAAGGAACTCATAATGGCCATATCAGGTCCTGAAAGTTGTCTTAAGAATATCTGGATCCCGAATCTTCAGCTGGTGATACCGATGTGCCGGAGAATTTCGGCACATTTAATACCAATTGCTTAGATTTTAGCTCGTTTTTAAATAAAATTGTCTTTTATACTTATGTAATTTTGATATTTTGCAGTGCGTGAGGCTTGAGGACCCAAAAATATGGAAATAAAATCAAAAAGCCGCAAAAGAAGAAAAGGGCAAAATGCGACCATAGATAAAAAATGCGGACTGCATAATGCCCAGGTGAAACGCAAAGTCCAACATCTTGTTTGGCCAAATCCAAGTGACAAAAATGTGGTCCATTATGCGACCGCATAACAGGTTTACGGGCCGCATAATGGATCGCAAACCTCTTGAAGAAGTTGATGAGATCAGAAATGCAACAACATTATGCGGTCGCATATCAACAATACGGACCGCACAACCAGAATGTGATGACTTCCTAGGACCTAGGGTTTCGAAGATGCGGTGGACTTGAAGAGAATGCGGATCGCATATCTGTTATGCGACAGAAATGCGGTCTCATATTTTACCTGGAAGGGTATTTTTGTCCGAAATTGGCCCCGAGTTTTAGCCCACTATAAATAGATTTATTGAGGTTCTATGGGGGCATCTTGTCTAAAATTTGAGCTACATTCCAAGCTTTTAATATTCTAATCTTTTGGAAGCTTTAAGAGTGAAGAATCTTGCACTTTGTAAGCTTTATGGCATTTAGTATTCTCATCTTTTTATATTTTAGCATGTGTAGCTAACTTTAAATACTAAGGTTGTGGATCCTAAATGGGTGTTATGTTAATGGGTGTTTAACATTGAATATATATATAATGGTTGGTTGATATATATTTATTTCTCATTCTTCATTTATTGTTGGTGGTTGCAAGCATTAACAAGTGCCATTAAATTCTTTCTTTACTTGGAAAAGTGAGTTAGGGTTTGGTAGAAGTAAATATCAAAGACTCAAGGCTTTAAACCTTGTTTAATAAAATCGCTTAGGAATAAGTGGGTTTTATTTGGCATAAATTGATTACTCTCAATTGAAACTCTTTTATATTTGGAAAAATCATAAAGAGAAATACTACCCAACTATTGGAAAATATTGGGTAGTCATTTAGAAATCATTTGCATATCAAAAGGACCTTCCATTAGAAATATATCATATTAACACCGATTCATTAAAGGGGACACAACCTTGGTTTAGTTTACCAAATTAATTACAATATTACACATTCAATATTTGTTATTAGTCTACTAAATTATCACACAATCAATTACATTACTCTTGTTAGTCTAACGGAATAGAAATACGATTTATGTTAAGATTCATACTACTCAAGTAAACTTTTCACGCCTATTCCCTGTGGGATTCGACCCCAACCTTGTTGGGTTACTATATTTGACATCGATCTCTTTACACTATTTTAAGGTGTAATTTGAGCGTATCGGATACCCTGACCTCAAATCAACCTTGGAGAACACCCTCGCTCCTTGAAGCTGGTCAAATAGATCATCAATACGTGGCAAAGGATACTTGTTCTTGACGGTGACCTTGTTCAACTGCCTGTAATCAATGTACATCCTCATAGTACCATCATTCTTCTTTACAAATAGAATTGGTGCACCCCAAGGTGACACGCTAGGCCGAATAAACCCCTTATTAAAGAGTTCCTGAAGTTGTTCCTTCAACTCCATCAGTGCCATACGATACGGTGGAATAGAAATGGACTGAGTGCCCGGCACCAAATCAATACCGAATTCAATATCCCTGTCAGGCGGCATGCCCTGCAGGTCTACAGGAAATACATCCATAAAATCACGCACCACCGGAAAAGATTTAATGGCAAGGTCTCTACACTAACATCCCTCACAAATGCCAATCTTCTTAACCATCTGTTGAGCCTTCAAGTATGAAATCACCCTACTAGGAACATAGTCTATAGAGCCGCTCCACTCAACCCTCGGTAACCCTGGCATCGCCTATGTCACGATCCTAGCGTGATAGTATAGAATATCATGACATGGAGACAACTAATCTGTACCTAATATCACATCAAAATCGACCATACTGAGCTGCAAAAGATCCACTCTGGTCTCCAGACTCCCAATAGTCACCACATATGACCGATATACACGGTCTATAATAATAGTATCGCCCATAGGAGTAGATACATGAACAAAAGAAACTAAAGACTCACAGGGCATATCCAGAAAATGAGCGAAATATGAGGAAACATATGAATAAGTGGAACCAGGGTCAAATAATACAAAGGCGTCTATGTGGCAAACTGAGACAATATTTGTAATCATAGCATCTAAAGCAATGGCATCTGGTCTGGCAGGAAGGGCATAGAAATGGGTTGGCCACCCCCTGATCGGCCTCCCCTTCTCGGGCGACCCTTAGCTGACTCTGGGCTCCATCCTAGGATGGATGAGCGGGTGGTGGAGGAACTGGTGTTGATGTCATACACTGGCTTCTCTGCAGAGCTAGACCTCCCACTAGACGGGGACACTGTCTCCTCATGTGACTAAACTCCCCACACTCATAGCAACTCCCCGGTGTTGGTGCTGGGGACTAATAGGAGCTCTGAACACCGGGATAACTGGTAGAAGGACTTGGCATAGACGAACCCTGGCCCAATGGAGCACGGGACGAACTCTGCACTGTGAGGGCACTGTAAGATGAATGGCACTGCTGATAATTATGTGAACTATGGCCAGATGATGCATCACCTTGAACTGGGCGAGTCGTCTAAGAATGTCTGAAAGGACAACCTCTACCTTGCTGGAACTGACCCCCAAAAGGAGCACCGCTAAATCCACCCTACCCACGAAGCCTCTTGGCCTCCCTCTCAACCATCTCTTGAATTCTAACTATCTCAATTTGATGAGCAATGTCGACAACCTCATCAAAAGTAGCACCAGACACTCTATTTCTAGTCATAAGCAATCGCAGCAGAAAAGTGACGCCATCTATAAACCTCCTGATCCTCTCTCTCTCTGTGGGAACCAAGTAGATAGCATGACGGGCCAACTCTAAGAATCACATCTCATATTGCATCACAACCATATCACCCTGACGAAGTTTCTCAAACTGTCTCCACGACTCCTCTCTATGTAGTTGAGGCACGAACTTCTCCAGAAAGATAACGGAGAACTGCTGCCAGGTAAGGGGTGTTGCGCCAACCGGATTATGCCTCTCACCAACTGAATGCAGCCCAGAGAACTGAAAGGTAGCTGGTCTCTAGAATACCTGGTGTACGGAGTATCCTCTAACACCTATTCAAGAAGCCCTATGCATCCTCTCCTTCTGCATTGCTAAAAGGTGGAGGATGGAGTCTCCCAAACCTCTCCAATCTACGCTGCTCATCCTCAAGCATAGCAGGAACCACATAGTCTTGATCAATCGTAATTGGCTGGGTTGGTGGTGCCCCCGGTGTCTGGAGTCCCTGTACTACCTGCTCAGGTGTGCGAGCGGCGGGAGGCTGAGTGCCTCCCCCGGCCTGAGAAGGCGCTACGACCGTCGAAAAAGAGACCGCCTGAGCAAGGCCAGTGCACACGGTCAAAATTTGAGTTAAGGCCTCCTAAAGGCTAGGAATCACAATGGGCACATGAGGTCCCTGAGATGGTCCTGCTGGTGCATCCACAATTTGGATCTAGTCTTGATCTGGGGCAACTAGTGGATCTGTAGGTACTGCCTCAGCTGTTGTGTAGGTTGCACCTCTACCCCTTCCGCAGCCTCTACCGTGACCTCGGCCTTTCGCGGCCCTGGCTGGTGGTACTGGTGGCTGCCCATCCTGCCTAGTAGTACGAGTCCTCATCATTTGTGAGAGAAAGAAACAATAGATGTTTAGTTACCAAAATTAACAGATTTGCAAGACAAGAATTCAAGAAAGTGAAGTTTTCTTAAGGGTTCTGCAGCCTCTCGAAGATAACTACAGACTTCTCTATACCAATCCACAAGAAGCTACTACCTTGCTTATGACTCGTGAGACCTATGTAACCTAGGGCTCCGATACTAACTTGTCATGACCCAATACTCTAACCTGTCGTGATAGCGCCTATCGATTGTACTAGGGAAGATTACTTTTCAAGTTACTTCAATATAGTTACACTCCATATTTTTTGTACGTGAATGTACGCCATAAGTAAATTGATGAAATATCGGAAATGAGATGTTACATCCCGCATTTTTGTACGTTAAAGTTTCGTCATAAGTTAATCGACGTAAGCTCGGGAATGAGATTATTTTGGGAATATAAGTATTATGCTATTTCAAACAAGGTATAAGTAAATTCATGAAAGTGAGAGGGTAAGCAAATAGAAGAAAATGAGTTTCATCGAAGTTTGACAATTTGGGATGAAATACGGTCCAAGCTATAATAACCGGTATTTATAGACTAGTGCCTTACAAGGTACCACATGACCATAATAGTAAGATGTATAAAGTGTGTTAAAAATGAGTAGTATTTTAAGTAATTTGAGATAATTCTTAATTATGCAGATAATTGGTTAATTATTGAAATTGTGGGGGATTAATAAGTTGATTAAGGAAAGGGGGTGAATATTTGGATAAGTCTTAGAGAGGCTAACGTGGAAGCCCAATACTCTTATTAGTGACTCATAAATAATGTTGCAAGGTGGCACATTTAAGAGGGTTTGGTGGCTAGGTCATCACGTTGCGGGGCCTACATCCACCAAAGTTTAAAAAAATCCTTCTATATCACTTAAGAAGATGGAATGTCTCTACAATATGAGGGGTTAAGGCTTCAGCCCATTTCATTCAAGGATTCATATAGTTGTGACATGCTTACTACAAGAAACCTCAAAGAAGGAATTCATATGAATCCTTTAAAATGCTTATGGCAACATGATCTTTCTTCAACAAACTAACATCCAAGACAATCAACAAAAAGCCAAAAAAATTATACAAGATTAGATGATAGCACTGTGATTTGCTACAACAAAATTTCATACGTAGTTAAACTACGTATTAGCAATGGGAATTGAAATTCTAAGGGTGCCCGGTATAATCTTTCTCAAGAACATCATACGGATTTTTCCATACTTCGATCCACCGTTACATGTTTTATCACGTTTGACGGGTATTGGAAGAATTGTCAAGAGAATCGACTCAAGTATGTTAAAGCTATCGCTTCTTTCCTTTTGGCATGATCTATACGACACAAACGAAATGAGAAAATGCACAACTTCCATAAGTGACTCTATTTATAGAAATGCTAGAGATGCTTATATTCTTTATTCCCCATATGCCTTATTATTCTATCGTTTGTTCATGGGTCTCAGAAAAATACATAAGTTGATAAAGTTTATTTCATGGTATTAATCAGAGGCATAATGGTCTTATGACATTCGGAAAGATTTTATAGACGTACTTCTCATGCATTGCATTCATTTATACATGTACATTGACCCATGAACATATGGCATTAAATACGCGTGTGTGTATATATATATATATATATATATATATATATATGTAAGTATGCATGTATGTATGTATATGGAATGTGAAAAAAGGTTACGGTGTTATATACGCACCACCACTTGATCAGCTGGTATACATTGATGAGTTTTCCCACAGTGACCGAGATGATATGATGGAATGTCCTCAGAGGCTTGATAATGTTATGAGCACATATACCTATGCATGATATGACATTTATACGCATATGCGTGACACTATAAGTATTTCATGATTTGCAGAGTAATCCAGACTTACATGTCGAGTCTTTTACTCCATGTTTCTCTCATGTCTATTATTTACTGATTTTTATTCCTTACATACTCGGTACATTATTTGTACCGACGTCTCTTTTCCTGGGGACGCTGTGTTTCATGCCCGCAGGTCCTGATAAACAGGTTGAGAGTCCTCTGAATAGGCTATCAGGTTAGCGAAAGGTGTTGGTGCGCTCCATTTGCTCCGGAGTTGCTTCTTTGGTCAGTATGATTAGTACATGTATTGATTTGTATGGTGGGGCCCTGTCCTAACCTTTATGATATTATGTATTCTTAGAGGCTTGTAGACAGATGTCATGTATACGTCATATGTGTAAGTTTGGATTGTATGTTAGGTCGTCCAATGTCGAGTATATCCCCATGTTTTATTCTACTTATCTCACGACAACCTCTCTGGATCATTTACCTATGATAGTATGATAGGAAAGATACGTTACGTAGGTACTCGGTTGAGTAAGGTACCGGGAGCCAGTTGCATCCCACCGGTTTGGGTCGTGACAAAAGTGGTATAAGAGCAGTTCTGTCCTAAGGAGTCTACAAGTCGTGTCTAGTAGAGTCTTGTTTATGGGTGTGTTGTGCACCATACTTATAAGTACGAGGCTACAAGGCATTTAGTAGTGTCACTCTTCCTTCTTACTCTAGATCGTGTGGTAGAGCTCAGTTATATGAACTCAATTTCCTAAAATCTATATTATTCATAATACGACGATGCCTACATCCAGAAGGGTGGTTGGTAAGAGATATAGCTGTGGAAGAAAGAGTTGAGTCAGAGGAACCCGATATTTGCGTCATGCTTATGATGGATAAATATGAGATATTCAGCAGATCATGTGTGTACTAAGACGTGTAAAGTTCTTGATAAGGATCTCTAATGCAAGAATATCTATCCACCCATATGGTGAAAAGCAATGAGAGATTCAAAAGGTAGATACAAGCTTCAACGAGTAAAAGGAGAAATATGAGAAAGGTACGAGTTACCCAGTTAATGAAGATTATTGGTATTTGCAACTTAGACAAAAAAATATAATCATTGTGAGTTACCTTCAACAATAACAGAGGTATGTACAATATGTCACACCCATTTCAGTTATGCCCTATGGGGGCTAACAAGATATAGTTTTAGAGAAGGACGGATACCAGGATCCGGCAGGGATTAGAGCGACCCAAAATGGTGGATGGATTATTTGCGTTAGTTGACATTTCCGAAAAATATTGCAAATGTGCTAATAGATCTCCTAATGAGCACCCAGATGGTGCACTCTAAAATAGTAGAGCTGGATATGAGTACTACAAAGATAGGCACTAGAAAACTTGAAGGGATAAATATTACCTTAGTGTGGCTCTCGTCCCTAGTAGAGCGAGAATGTTAGGCAACCCGAAGAGCCATGGGATGGAACGAGGGGAGCTAAAAGCAAAAGAATGTCTTGTTGGAATATTCAAAATAAAGTGATAGACAGAGATGTTAGTAGGAAAATAATAAAAGAGTTAATGAAGCATTATGAGTAAGATGTGATACATGGATGACAAAAAAAAAAAAAAATAACAGTATTACAGAGTCTATAGTCAAGTGAAGGAAGAGATGAGAGGTGACAGGCCTTGAGACAACAAAAGATTATAGGCCATAAAGTCATATCCTCATTTTGAGAAATAAGTTCGTGACTCCAACGCGACTACCAGAAAGAAAAGTTAGACCCTAGAGTAATAGAAAACAGTATGGGTTGGTGAACAAGATAAACTAAACATGAATTAGGGACTGAATGATTTGGTAATGGTCGATATCAGGAGAATTTCATATTTCATTTCGGCGATAATATAATGGACAACAGAAGAAGATTCATGAGAATTCAGAGAATAGTCATCAGGAAGACGCTTCCCTAAAGCAAGCAATATGTGCAAAAATCAGCTTAAGAGACTGTATGTGCCAGTTATGTTCAGTGTCACCCTCGTGACTAAGGAATTTTCTTATCCTTGGTACAGAAGGATTACCGCAAGGTGAGTAAGGGACATCGATGATGTGAAAAGACGCAAAAAAATGAAGAAGTAAAACATCCATAGGTAAATCGTCGTATCTCTAAATTTTAGTACTCCCCTAAAGGGGGAATATGGAGTGATATGGCATTAAGTCAGAATTGCGTGGTTCTAGTAACTATGGAATGGTAAAGGAAGAATGGGATAAAAATAAAAAAAGGAATGAGATTGCACTTATCCAAATTTGACAGATATGCTACGCCAGAATATTAAGCAAGCATGACGACAAGGAAAGAAAGTAAGGGTTCCTTCCTGGAATGTTATTGATAAATAAGGAGCCAATACGAGAGGTACGTTAGACAAAGGAAATAACCCAAGAAAGATTTTGCGGGATATTGATATGAGAATGGGACAACGAGTAATAAGTAGTTGATTCAGGTAGAGCCTAGTCATGGCTAGATAAGAGGTTACCAAACAATCAGCAGATCATGCAAGATAAATATAGTGAACCCCAACATGGGGAATTCAGTCTCGCGGATATGACATCGGAACCCTTAAGAAATATTCAGATAGGAGTTGGGGTAGTTAAAGGTGTCTTATGAGTATTACGGAAATAAAAGAGAATTCCACTGGGAAGACAGTCAAAACTTCATATCAGAAGCAATCGCACGAGCACAAGTGCACAGAGGTATGTAACTACGGACATTTATAGGCGTGTAAGAACATTGAAAACTTCTTCGAGTATACAATATAACAAGCTCGCAACATTACAAGAGTCATAGGGTCCTCCCTAAGTACTAAAATGAAAGACTAGCTGAGGAAGTAAGGAGGAAGGCTTCAACCTAAGCTCAGTGACCTAAAGAGGAAGTGATCTTATAACAACAGTATGGCAACAATGTTGTATGCACTCTGTAAGGAAGTGGCACCTACCGTGGCTAATGGACGGGAAGTAAAAATCAGAAGCGGTATTCAAGATGATATGAGTTGTATGGAATTCCAATATGTATGGGCACTAAGATAAGTTAAGTATGCACGCAACAAGTGGCAGAACGACCAAGAAAAGCAATTGCTTGATTTTAAAGAAAGTTGAGAAGGAACTAAAAGAATTATCCGATTAATGATCCAGAGTTAGTTGGGTTATGAACACACTTAAGAGTTCGGAGTATTATCCATACAGCATATGTAACGACCCAGCCGGTCGTTTTGTGTGTTAGGACTCCGTTCCCGTGAATGATTCTTCCCATAGCGACTACTTGTGCCTTATGACTTGTGTGGG